>BMAC01000494.1:184538-226384 GCA_014905375.1 Phtheirospermum japonicum
ACAAGCAAGCAATCAGACCGAAAGATCATAACGACGTATATAGTAAAAGCAAATAATGAAAAGGGGTCTTGACAACGAACAATAATAAAGCCTCGAGCGACAGGCCCACCAAATAACAATAAAGGAAAAATTCTATATTTAATTTTAAGAAATAAATAAATAAATACCTTTGCGGTCCCAAGACTAAATGTGAGGAAACTGGATAGAACGTGAAAAAAAGCCAGGAAAAATATCAACATCTGAAGTTGCTGCACACCAACTCTTGACATTAAGGACACTTTTCCCTGTATCCACAAATTCCAACTTTTAAAAAAGATCAAACAGGACGTAATTCAAAAATTAGATACCTTTTTTCCATAATAAATAAATATATAAATAAATAAAATCATTACCTGTTCTAGACATTTGGATTCCTCTTCTTCAACACTGGCGAGGTGGCCTGGGCAAGGAAGAAAAGACTCGCCCACGCCTTTTGGGACACATATTCTTGCAATTGGCCTCTCTAATACCGTTAGCAACAATGAGATAAACCCCAAAAGCATCAAATCTGCGTTATATATACATTAAGCACAAAAAGATGAAAATCAATTTGTTACTTTTAAAAATAATAATAATTAAAAAAATCGGATAACCTGATTTGATCTTGTTAAGAGCATGAAAGAAGTGATTTTCTCCTCTTTCTTCGCCAAATACTGCACCAAAAACACAATTAAATTTAATTCGAATTGTAAATTTAATTACAACTAATTTCACGAGACAATTGAAATTGAACTGAGAGTATTTGCAAATATAACCTTGGCTAAGAGATGAAGAGCATGCTCGATGATAATGGAAATTGCGATCAAAACGAAGCAAACAGTCGCCACCGCCCAAGTCGGCGTCGATTCCAGCGTGGCGTTTTCTCCGCCACCGTCACCAGCCATTCTCTGCCGCAATTTTTATTTTTATTTTTTTTTAAAATTTTTTTTATGGGTACTGTAGTTGAAGGAGAAACAGAGAGAACTAAAATCAGTTGCATAAAAAGGTTTTAAAAGGTATATATAAAGAGGCGCAGCTTATTACTAGTGGTTATGATTCTTTATGCGCGCCAATAGAGGGACCCACTGCGGAGATAGGCGATGACTACACAAAGAAAAATAAGTTATGGCAATCAAAGTAAAATAAGTTGAGCGTGGTTTAGTAATTACTCGTTGGCTTGACAATTTGATGCCTTGCGTAATATGAAACCAGATTGTATTGTATCTAGAAGCGAGGATAGGTGTCTAATTTATTTAAAAAAAATTTGGGCAATTGTTTAAATACTACATAGAAAAAATATTTTTGTCAAATAGTTCAACCACAAATATACAATTACAAGTTTACCCTTAATAATAATAATATAATAATAATAATAATATCAATAAACAATACACCACCACCTCCCCCGGCCACCCCACCACTGCTGCTGTCCGACCGCCGCCGCCGCCGCCGCCGGAAAATTTTCCGGCGAGATTTTTTTTTTTTTTTTTTTTTGCCAACAAATATAAAGTTAGAAATATCACTATAAAGTAATAAATTCTTAATAAGAAATTTTCTTACTTTTTCATACATAAAGTATGAGATTTTCACTATAAAGTAAGATTTTACATAAATTAAGAATATCTTTATTTTTGAAAATAAAGTAAGAAATTTCACTATAAAATAAGAACTTTTCCTACTTTTTCGAATATAAAATAACAAACTTTCTTACTTTAAAGGATATAAAGTAAGAAATTTTATTAATTTTTTTAACATAAAGTATGAAATTTCACTATAAAATAATAATATATAATTTGTGTTAAATAAGAAAATACATAATAATAATTTGCTATTAAGCAAGAATTTTTATTCTCTATTTTTTTTGGCAAAACAAAAGTGTGTAATAAGTAGAAAAAATAGTAATAAATAAAAAATACATAACAACATTTGCACATCAAAGCAAGAAACTTTTGCAATCAAATAAAATACTTTTT
Organism: Phtheirospermum japonicum; assembly: GCA_014905375.1. Lineage (NCBI taxonomy): Eukaryota > Viridiplantae > Streptophyta > Magnoliopsida > Lamiales > Orobanchaceae > Phtheirospermum > Phtheirospermum japonicum. The sequence goes on from BMAC01000494.1 coordinate 186,530, forward strand.
GTCATCAAGTATGAATTTTTGGACATTAAATAAAAAATCTGTTACATATAGTAAGAAATTCGTACATATAGTAAGAATTATTTCCAGTGACCGAAATTATTTTTTGGACATTAAGTAAAAAATATTTGGACATATAGTAAGAAAATATTTTCACATATAGTAAGAAATGCATACATATAGTAAAAATTCCAGACATATAGTAAGAAGAATATTTGGGTTGAAAAAAAACTGACTCCATAGACATGTAGTAAAAGATTCATACATACAGTAAGAAATTTTGGGTAAAAAAAAAAACGCCGAAAACAAATTCCGGCCACCGGAACTGACTCCATGGACATGTAATAAGGAATTCAGACATAAAGTAAGAAATTTTGGGTAGGAAAAAAAAAATGCCAAAAATTAATTCCGGCAGGCGGAAAATATTCCGGTGGCCAAAAAATATTTTCAGATGATTAAGAAAAAAAATGTGACCGAAAAAAAATTCCGACGACCGGAAAATTTTCCGGCCGGCCGGCGGGTAACTTTATATTTGCCGGTCAAAAAAAAAAAATTGCCAGAAAATTTTTCGGCGGCAGGTGGCGGCAGCATGTGACCCCATTTTATTATTATTATTAGTTATTTTAATAGTAAGGGTATTGTGGATTATTCATATCACAATTTTGGACTATTTGGCAAAAAGTAGGTACTATATGACTTAAAATTGGATGGAGGACTAATTGACAAATGGACCTCCACCTGGGGTACTATTTGACAATTTCTCCATTTTTTTATGATGGCATATGTAAGGCTGGTCGGTACGTTATATCAAAAATTTTTGTTGATATCGATACCGTACCAAATATATACGTAAATTTAAAATTGATATCGTATCAAATATATCAGTAATGAATTTTCGGTAAACTACGCGGCACATACCATATCGTACCGAAATGCCGGTATGGTCAAATTCGTGGACGGTATAGGTAATGATACTGTTTCATATTGAATGCAACAACAACAAATATTACAAAACATCATACCGATATATTAACGATATTTTTCGTCGGATACCGATATTTTTTGGTATTTAGGTATATATACTGAAATACCAATAGTTTTCGGTATTTCGTTATAAATCGAATTACAATTTCTTGTGGATCTGCGTGTCGATACCGTACCTAATATCACGGTTTTTTTTTTTTTTTTGTAGGGTAAATGCGGTATTTCGGTTTTTTTTTTTCACCCCTATGTATATTTATATTTTGTACGATAATATATGTATTTTATGTGTGATGGTATATGAGTGTTATATATGATGAATATAATTATTGGGAATATAAATATTTATCATCTTACAAAACATTCATATACTCAAGAGGGTGTATTCATATAAAACATTTAAATACGTCTCAAGATTTGTAAAATTCAAAGGTATTTAATTAAAATATTCTAAAACTTTTAGAAGTCCTAAAGTATTTAATTGAGATTTTAAATAACATTTTAAAAATCTACTAAAATCTCAAGGTATTCATTTGAGATTTGAAAATTTTATTTTTTACCCCCAATTTATACAATTTTTTACATATTGCCCCCCAATGTATTTTTTTATTCCACTTTACCCCCTGAAATAATTTTCGACGTTGCCTCCTAAAAAAACTCTATGTAATATGGTGATACAATTTTATACAACAATGTACTCGTGATTAATATAGTATTTAATCACACTTTTGATACAAATAATAATATCGAATGATAATTTATTAATCTTATCATAATATTATAATGCATATATGAAATACACCTTTATTTTATTTTGTTCAATCCTAATACATAATAATATAATATTATATTATTTAGCCTGATATTTTGTATAATACTTAGCCGTGTGTTTCATATTTAATAATATAAAATATGTACTGACAATATTTATATTTAAGAAATTATAAATATTAATTGAAAATTTATGGGGGTTTTTTGTTTTTTTTTTATATTAGAATTGTATTGACAACTTTGTGTGTGTATATAAGATAAAAAAAACTCTATATGTTTTTCAAATATAAAATTTTAAGACAAAAATTTAATATTTACATTATTTTAATTTGCCCCCCAAACTATAAGATTCTTTCACATTACCCTCCAAAATATAAAATTTCTTGCACTTTGCCTCAAACTGCTCGTCGATGGAATCTTGAAGGAATATTCCGTCGGAAATAAAGTTTAAGGGGAAACGTCGAAAACTCTTGTAGATTAGGGGGCAAAGTGGAACAAAAAATATTTCAGTGGGCAATGTGTAAAAAACGCATACATTAGGGTCAAAAGGTAGTTTTTCCTACTCAAGAGGGTGTGTTCATATAAAACTTTTAAGTACGTCTCAAGATTTGTAAAATCCTAAGGTATTTAATTAAGACATTTTAAAACTTTTATAAATTCAGAAGTATTTAATTGAGATTTTCAATAACATTTTAAAAGTCTACTAAAATCTCAAGTATTTATTTGAGATATTTTAAAGTCTTACAATGTCATGAGGTATTCAATATGCCTAATACTTTTAGAATTTGTAATTTGACTTATTTGACTTAATTTAATAATTTTAAAGTTAATTATATACAAATCTCATTACTATACATGGGACTTCACACAACTTTTCTAAACTCGCAACAAATATGTAAAAAAGAAATCCAAATAAGTGTAGAAATTAAGTTTATACAAGTTTCAAATGAATAAACCGTTCTTAGTGTTCATGAATTGTGATTCACGTAACAACTAAGTAGACGAGTCTCTTTACGATATGGTTGGAATAGCTTGTCAAGTTCGAAATTCATTTCCAATGGGTTTTTTGTACAACTTAAATTTTTACTTGAAAGAATCGCAAGCCTCGAATTCACAATAAAAGCAATAAAACACGCTAGTATTGTGCAAATTCTAAATATTAAGCAACAGATAACTAAAAACACAACGTATTAATTTTTTTATATAAGAATAATTATTCTTATAGTCAAGCCACAGAAATCTTCAATGAAGAATCGTGATCTGATAAATAAAGATAAATTAAAAACTCCTAATGAGTAAATATAACCGACATCAGTATAGCTCTTCTAAAAATTAAGATTTACTATCATAAGATTGAATTGTAACAAAAAATGAAGAGATGGAAGAAAATTAATTCAAACTGCAGGATATTATCGCAAATGCAAAAAGGATTCAGTCGCATCCGCCACAAAACAGAAAATCTGCAGTTCAAATAAATTTCTCTCAACTCTTTAAACTTGATATTTTCTCTCTAAATTTACATGTCAGTTGTGAGCAAGTTCTCAACTTTATATATACATGTTTTGCTTGTAATATAGACATACATAATAAGGAAGGACAATACACAATATATTGAAAGTAAACATAATAAGGAAGGGAGATATACGCAATATGTTGCAAGTAATTAGTAAGAAAATAAGCCAAAATCTTAATAGTCCTAAATAATATAAACTGGTCGTATACGAGTTTTAATCAAGGGAGAGAAAGTTACATCCTAATTTAATTTGATATTTTTCAAGATAAATATCAAAGATGATAAATATCAGATCTTTACTAAATAATGAAAATTGGCAAGAAAGTAAAAAATAATAATATATACAAAATGAAAATATAAGGAAAATAAATCTTCCTCTACACGTATACGTACGTATATTACTCCACAATCTCCTCCTTTCTATCTTTCTTGGCCAAAATATATATGATGACAATATCAAGTATAAAAATTTAATAATCAACAAAACTCCCCCTAAATTGCTGCAGTCAGAAATAAGAAGGTTAAGCAGAATACTATGACATTCACAATTACACTTGTAAAAGCAAACAAAAACATCCATAATAAATAGGAAAAAGGTCATATGCATTAATGCATCAAAATAGTTAATAATATACAAAATATCAGAAAATTATTTTTCAACCAAAAGAGCCAAGAACATAAAAGTCTCTTAAGCAAAGAGATTATCAAACACTGAAGTAGAAGCACTTTGTTTCAGCAAAGTAGCAATGTCAAAATCAAACTCCATCTCATCATGTTTATCATGAAGTCCCGTAAGCAGTCCAAAATGGATCGATTATGGATCAACTCCCCCTGAAAGTTATAATACGGTACCAACAACACCTGAAGCACTTCCGGAACAACATTCACATCAGTCACTTCCCCTGAGTCAGGCAAGTCACCAGTAGCAGGAGCAACCCCTGGATCCATTGTACCAGCCCCATAATCAATAACTACTCACCCTTTTTTCAGAAAGAGTTGAATCTTAAGTGGGCTGAGATAATATGTTCAGGGGGTAGTAAAATGAACAATATAGATGTAGCGTAATGCACTTTTTCTTGTAAAAGGGTCGAGAAATGGGAACAAATTCTCTAGGTGCAGTAACTACATAATCATGGATGCCAGCCGAGATGTGAGCAGCATCCGAGGTAGCATTCAGAGTAGCATTAGGATCAACAATGGGGTATTAATAGTACGAGTAGAATATGTTGAATTCTCTTCATCTTCAGTGTAAATCACCGGAATATCCACAATACGATTCTTAGGGTACAAAATTAGAGCGGTAATAGTAAAGCATTTTAGCGGTCGACAAGAGGGGCCCGAGGAACAAAGTCTTGGGAAACAAGATCCTAATAGATGATATTTGGGAATGACAAAGCTCACTTCTTTGAAAAAGTCATGGTAAAGAACATAACCCCATTAAAATCACGCAAGCAAAAATTGAATGGCAGTGTAGTCCCAGGTTGATACAGAATGCGAGCATGAGCTTTAGCAACCTGTGAATTATTCGTCGTTGGAGCCCAGTTACAACAACAAACTTCATGCAAGAACCCATAAAGAGAGGTCAAATGGGATGATGCAAATTGAGGAGTCTAAATAATACATAAGTCATTAGTCAAAAAGATTCACATCCGAGTAAAATCAACAGGCATAGGTTCCTCAATGCAGTCAGAGCCTCAATGATGAATTAATCACCGAAGGATTAAACTCATAGATTTCACCACGCACGTAGATCTATCTGAATTTCAGAGGGTTGTGATCACACGCCTCAGCAGATAAGTTTGAATAAATTTTAAAGACCGTTGAATGCTTAAATGACACAATATGATTAATGGTGTCCATAAGATCTCGAAGATTAGAAAATTTGTAAAAATTATACGAAAGAAAAGTTGCCAAATATCGATATTCTTATTTACTTAAAGTGCGACTAGCAAAGATTTTATAATGGTCATAAGAAACCTTAATATAAAAAAATTAGAATAGGTGTTACCCAAATCATAGTCAGAGTTGGATGCAGGCTCGAAACTTAATACATCGCCAGCAGCATCTATAGTATAACATCCTCAGAAATAGGGCTAACCTCATCAGCGTCACCAAAAAGACCCACAGAAAACCATCATCTGTAGGGATGTAGGAGCCAAAATCACCCTCGATCGAAAGATTCTCATCGCTAGAGATATTTGGAATTGAAATAGGAATAGGTCAAGGGCTCGAGGAACTAGAAGTAATGACCTTGCCCTTATGGATACACAAAGTTCATGGACAACGGGTTCCACATCATCATCAAGAGAAGCAGATGTTAGAGCATAGGAGGACCTCGAATGTTGTGCCACAAAGAATTGTGAGGCTTTGGGTTCAGAACTTTTAGAACCAACCTCTACGGGCACATTGGATGTTATGTTAACACGGATGTTTAAATCTACAACAACATTCAATGAGTTAAATCTAGTTGGAATGTTAGTGGCATCAGTAATCACATCCACAATAACATTAGTAACAACATCTCTCCTGGCTTCGCAGTTCACCCAAAATTTATTCTTCTTCGTCCGGATCACAAATCCTCCTCTTTTTTTTTGTACGCCATCATCCAATTCATATAACTTGAACACATCGGGTCCATAGCCACGATGGCATTTGGTAAACGACACTCTCGAATAAGGTTAAAGTATGGAGGATTCTCAACATCAATCTCGTTATCCTTGTCACCAGGTAACAAGGCAGCAAAAGTTTCAGTAGATTCAGGCACAATAATAATGGCGATAAAAGATGGTGGTGATGAGTGAAATATCAGAAAATAAGGCAGCGGTTGACAGGGCACATCAGTCTGATTAGCAGTAGGTGTAAATAGATATGAATGAATAGCCAGAGATGGATAACTCTGAGTAGTAGAAGGTGACAGTGATTTGGGTTCAATGAATGCAACCCCAGATGTCGTCACATCTTTCGGCACATCAGATGCGGCAGATCAAATGGAAGAAGGGAACTGCATGGATAACTGTAAAGGGTTGAGCAGAGTTTCTGGTCAGTCAGCGGCAAAGGTAGAAGATGAAGGGATTTTGTTTGGACTCTTAAAAAGTGATTTGACACATGAAAGTAGATTCTCCATGCTTGCATGAAATATGTTAATTCAAAGGTCACATCGACCAGAAAGTATGAGGGATAAAAGAGCTAAAAAAAGTGGATAAAATATTTTTTTAAATGTGTATGTGAGTGGTGTGAGATGAAAGAGAATACAAGCATATACAAGTATATATAATAAGCACGTTGTTGAGGATTTTATTCTTGGGAATAATTCCTTTTTTTTTTAGTTGTTTGCCTTTCTTGGGCTCAAAATAAATTAGGGAACTAAATTTAGGATTTTATTTCCTTTTATTTGTTTCCTAGATTGTGTTTAGGACTTTATTTAGTTTCCTAGTTTATGTTTAGGACTTGTTTTACTTGTTTACCAAGTTTAGGACTCTAGGACTCTTTTTATTTAAGACAAGATAAGGACACAAGAGAATGAAATCTCTCTTATACACGGCTTATAACGACACAAAGAAAAAGAGAGACGCAGCAAGAGCAAGACGACGCAATATGCCGAGCAAGAACACAAGCAAGATAACTACTTGGAGCTACTGTGCGAGATCAAGAAGGTCTTTGCAGTTGCGTGACCGATAGAGGAGATCTTTCATCTAGGAGACAAGTATTTAGTATCATATGTTTGATATTCTAGTATTCATATATTACTTCTTATCTCTTTGTATTGATCCTGAACAAAGAAAAGTAATATAGTTTTCGGGTTTGTACACCCAAGTTCACAAGTACTTTTACTTGTGAACTGATTTTAAATTACTGTGTTTTTAGTTTATATTTATTTCTCTGCTTATTTTTTTGTTAAACTCTGGTTGATGTTAGTTTCGGTAATGGTAACACCGAAAGCAACATCGTTTACTGATACTTAATCTCAAAACCATAGACCTACAAATTTACAATTGGCATCTAGAGCGGGTTACTTGACGTACTAAGTGTATCGATCCTTATTTTCTAGGTATTATGGACGCAGAGGATGATGAATCTATTGACGTGTACGAGAAGCTGAGCATTGAGCATAAGCAATTATTTGTTAGTTGGGCAAAACGAGTACTCAAAGTCAAGGATCTTAAGATCGAGGTGGCCAAACTGACTCAGGAAAAGGATGACCAACTGAATATAATTGTCCGATTGGAGTCACCCCTCACCAAAAATCATGATGAGCTAGAACGAGTGAAGACCAATTTGAAAAGTCGAAGAAACCCTCTCAAACCTCAACAAGGGTAAGGCAAAACTTGATGAGAATTTGGAATCGAGTATCCCGAATTGTTCAAAACACGGGATTGAATACAAACTTATTCAAAAGCCAGATTCAAGTCAAAAGATGAAGTCGACCAAACGCCATAAAAGGAGAAGAAGACAATATGTGTGCCATCACTGTGGTGAACCTGGGCACATTCGACCATATTGTTGGAAGCTTATTGGAAAACAAAATTAATTTAAAAGGTTGAAACTGTCTGCTGAGTTCCGTGACGGTTTCTGTGTTCCCAACACCAAAACCAACACCAGAGTCAAGCAGGTCTAGGTCAAAAAGAACAAGATCAAATGCAACATGATTTATTCCTCTCTGAAGCCTCACATCCTTGGAGCCTGGTATTTTGATAGTGGATGATCTAAGCACATGACCGGCTCGGAAGATCTCCTCTCGAATATTGTCGAATTTCATGGAGGAAAGGTGAAGTATGGTGGAGGTGCGAATGGCCAAATCATTGGCCAAGGAACCCTTCATGTCCCTAGTATTGCAAAACTTGAGAATGAGTTTCTAGTGGAAGGTTTAATGGCGAACTTGATAAGCATAAGCCAACTGTGTGATGGTGGTTTTAATGTCAAGTTCACCCATGAGAAATGTGAAGTCTTTGATGAAGGCAATGAATGTATCCTTACTGAACAGAGGACCTCCGACAACTGCTACCAAACCGAAGGTGTAGAAACTGAAGATGCAGGTGGTGACGGTACTGATGACATGTCACCCGACTTAACACCAACTCAGGCTGTTTCAGAATCAGACTCAAATTTTGATGAGACTTTTGCTCCTGTTACTCGAATTGAATCTATGGTGAGTGATTTTTTCGAGATGAGCTTGGAAGGTAATCTCTCTTACTTTCTTGGTTTGCAAATTAAACAGGTGGATGATGGTACTTTTCTTTCTCAGACCAAATATGTTAAGAATCCTGTTAAGAAATTTGGGTTAGAGAATGATACTCATAAGAAAACACCGTTAGGAAAAACCATGAAATTGTCTAGAGATGATGTTGGTATTAGTGTTGATAACACCTTGTGTAGGAGCATGATAGAGGACTACGGTCTACCTAGTAGAATTTTGACTATGCTCTGTGATAATTCCAGTGCCTTAGATATCTCGAAAAATTCGGTCCAGCACTCTCGAATCAAACACATTGACATAAGGTACCACTTTATTCGAAACTTGGTTGAGAGGAAGATTGTTAGTCTTGAGCATATAGGAACAGACAATCAGCTTGCTGACATCTTCATAAAGGCATTAGATTTAGAGACTGATAGATAATAGGTTAATATTATCTTGTGAATATTCTGTAAAATATATCTTGTGTATTTTAGGTTATCTCATGATTAGGTTGTAAATCCTATATATATTGAGTTAATGAGAAAGCCTCCGCTAAGGAGAATTACACTATTCTACATGGTATCAGAAACCTACTAGGGTTTTCTTCCTCTCTTCTCTCACAAAACCCTAAACGATCCTCGAACCCACCACCTAGCCGTCACAGCCACCCTCATCACGGCCGTTTCCCTTCCTTCAATGGCCGGTGTAACTCCTCCTCCTCCCCCCTCTAACAACTTCCATCCGGCTTATACCGCCACAAACATCAAAAACCTTATGAATGTCACCCTAGATCAAGAGGAAGCCCATTATGCTACTTGGTCCGAGCTTTTCCAGATTCAAGCGTGTGCCTACAACGTGCTTGATCACATTRATGATAAGGTTTCTCRTCCGTCGGACGTCRATGATGCAACATGGRAGCGCTTAGATGCTATTGTGAAAAATTGGATCTATGGAACCATATCCAAGGACCTTGTCCACACCATCATGAAATTGGGTGCTACGGCCCTCGAATTGTGGAACCGTCTCAAGGAAATTTTTCATGATAACAAACACACACGAGCAGTGTATTTGGAGKAACAWWTCAGCACCAYAAAGCTGGAAAATTTCACTAATATGTYCGATTATTGTATGCACCTCAARCTTCTTGCCGATCAATTGAGCAACGTTGACAATCCGGTCTCCGATAGAAAGATGGTACTTCAACTGATTGCGGGTCTTCCAGAGGGAAAGTACGACACCGTCGCTGTACTGATCTTTCAAACCGAGCCTACACCCAACTTTAAGAAGGCTCGTTCCATGTTTATCTTGGAAGAAACAAGAAAGAACAAGCAGGAAGAGCATGGGCAACAAGCTCTTATTGCCCAAAATTCCCATCCGTCGACCACCACATCTCCGTCGCACCAACAACTAGCCGCCGACCAGCAGCGCGCCGCCGACCAACAATTAGTCGTGACATTCTCAATGTGCAAAAATAAACGTATAAAGTAATATGAATAATCCCAACTACCTATGGCATTGTAGGCTTGGTCACATGAATGAAACAAGAATCGCAAGGTTAAGAAAGTTAGACTACTTAGCACCATTTGATTTTGAATCTTATGGACAATGAGAATCTTGTCTCAAAGAAAAAAATGACCAACAAGCCATTTTCTGGGAAAGGCATACGAGCAAAAGAGGTGCTTGAGTTGGTTCATACTGATGTATGCGGACCTTTTCCTACTCAAGCTAGAGGTGGTTATTCATACTTCATTACTTTTACTGATGACTTCTCTAGATTTGGACATGTGTATCTTTTGAAGTACAAGTCAGAGGCTTTTGAGAAGTTTAAGGAGTATAAGTTAGAAGTTGAGAAACAAGTTGAAAAGAGTATTAAGACTCTTCGATCGGATCGAGGAGGAGAATACTTGAGTAAAGAGTTTCTCGATTACTTAAAAATTCATGGAGTCCAATCACAATGGACACCTCCTGGAACACCACAAATGAATGGTGTTTCTGAAAGGAGAAATCGAACCTTATTAGATATGGTTAGATCCATGATGAGTTTCTCAGATCTTCCGACATACCTATGGGGGTATGCTTTACTGAACTCAATTTATGTTCTGAATAGAGTTCCATCGAAGTCAGTAAATAAAACTCCATACGAGTTATGGAATGATAGGAAGCCATCACTTACGCACATGCGAACCTGGGGTTGCCCTGCATATGTAAAGAAGATGCTTACTGACAAGTTGGAATCTAAAAGTGAGAAATGTTGTTTTGTGGGGTATCCTAAAGAAACACGAGGATACTATTTCTATCTTCCTGGATAACATAAGATCATTGTTTCCAGGCAAGCAACTTTCCTTGAGGAAGACTATGTCTAYAAGGAAAGAAGTCGAAATAAGGTAGAACTTGAAGAAATTCAAGAATCACAGAGTGACATGGAGGTTGAAAACTTGTCTGATGACCTAGACAAGAATTCAGTGGGAGCTCCTGGTCATTCCTATGGTGAAGATTTGTCACTTAGAGGACAATCTCTAGCCAGTGGGAGCTCCTGGTCATTCCTATGGTGAAGATTTGTCACTTAGAGGACAATCTCTAGCCAGTGGGAGCATTGATAGAATTGGTGCAGCAATGCAAAATTTATCATCGCAACCAATGGAAGACCAAGCGATGGTTGCACAACTCCCTCCTCAGGAAGTTCATGTTGATGACACTTCTGAGGAATCTCAAAATGCTGGACCATCCAGCACAGAAGAACCTTCTCATGATCAGAACACTCAAACGCAAGATAACCAACTTCGTAAGTCTACTAGGATTCATAGGCGACCGGAAAGACTAAACCTCCTTGTAGAGGGTCAATGTGACGTGGAAATTTCGGACGATGATGAACCTAGAACTTACACTGAGGCTATGTTAGACATTGACTCAAAGAGGTGGCTTGAAGCCATGAAATCAGAAATGGACTCGATGTACACAAATCAAGTTTGGAATTTGGTTGACTTGCCAGTTGGGGTTAGACCCATTGGATGCAAATGGGTCTTCAAGAAGAAGATCGATGCAAATGGTAAGGTATAAACCTACAAGGCTAGGTTGGTAGCAAAAGGTTATAGTCAACAAGAAGGAATTGACTATGATGAAACCTTTTCTCCAATTGCGAAAATCAAGTCCATTAGGATTTTACTTGCTATAGCTGCATACTATGATTATCACATTTGGCAGATGGATGTTAAAACCGCTTTCCTTAATGGTGAATTGACCGAGGAAGTGTATATGATACAACCAGAGGGTTTTACATCTGAATCGAAACCCAAAGCGGTATGCAAGTTACAAAAGTCTATTTATGGACTTAAACAAGCCTCTAGAAGTTGGAACATTTGTTTTGATAAAGCAATCAAATCGTTTAATTTTGTCAGAAACAAAGAAGATCCATGCGTTTATAGTAAACGCACTGGAGGGAGTATTGCTTTTATTATTATATATGTTGATGACATATTGATAATTGGAAATGATACCCTTGTCATGCAATCAGTAAAGGATTAGTTGTCCAGCACCTTCATGATGAAGGACTTGGGTGAAGCATGTTATATTCTTGGAATTAAGATCTATCGGGATAGACCCAATAGAATATTATGGCTTTCACAGTCCATGTACATAGATAAAGTGCTAAGACGATTCTCTATGGAAAATTCCAACAGGGGATATATTCCAATGGGTCATGGTCTCAAGTTATCAAAGAAGGATGGTCCTTCTACTGATAAGGAACTTGAGCGCATGAAAGGATCTCATATGCTTCAGCAATAGGATCAATCATGTATGCCATGATTTGCACAAAGGCCAGATGTGGCTTATGCACTTAGCATGACTGGCAGATTTCAGTAGAATCCTGGGGAAGAACACTCGAAAGCAGTCAAGAGTATTCTTAAGTATCTTAGAAGAACTAAAGAATATGTCTTAGTTTATGGTGGACAAAAGAAACTGGCAGTTACTGGGTACACTGATGCTAGTTTCCAAGCATACCATGATGACTACAAGTCACAGTTTGGGTGTGTCTTCATTTTAATGATAAGGTAGTAAGTTGGAATAGTTCCAAACTAACTACTACCGCTGATTCGGTAAATAAAAGCTGAGTACATTGCTACATAAGAGGCAGCTAAAGAAGCTGTCTCGATAAACAAATTCTTAAGGAATTAGGGGTGGTTCCTAGCACCAATATCGTTGTATTGTGACAACATTGGTGCTATTGCGCTAGCAAGGAACAGTGATCCACGAACAGTAACAAGCATGTACTAAGACGCTACCATTTCATCAGGGAGAAAGTGGGGACAGGAGAAATTAAAATAGAGTGTGCTCGAAGCCATCATGAGCATTTCGTAAACCTGAATATTGGATATATAGGTGATTGGCTCTAGGCCAAGTGGGAGATTGAAAGTATGAATGTCCTAGAGACAATCAGATTTAAAGACATTATACTTGATCACAATTATTATTATATATATATATATATATCGTAATATATATGGCATTGCATTTATTGAATTATTATTTTGATTGTTTGTGATTATTCATATAAATGTTCCCGTAGAGTTAATGTTGTCATTGATATAGTGAAATGTCATTGATAAAACGTTACTCTTAAAATAGCCACGACTAACGATTATCAAGATTGGGATATTGATAATGTAATATATGTCGTCATGTGGTCTGCATCACATTTTAGAGAATGCAGTAAGTCTCACGACTGCGAATAATAGTTATTCGTGATGGACACATGGATACTTTGGAGAGTATTGGTAAACCCTACTGACAAGTTATTTATTGTATGTCTATAAACTTATCAGTGTATAAAGCGTGTGATAATCCTTTGACTTGAGGTCAATACGCACCTTATTTGCTGAGTGGTGTACTTTGACCATGACCAATGCTTGCACTCCTTTTGGGGTAGATACGGCTTGTGTTGGGTGCACCATGATGTAAATGAAGGTGGTAGTTGAGCCAAGAAAGAATTCATTCCTCGATTGGAATTTCGAGAGAGATCACTCATAATCTCTATATTAGGTCGACTAAAGTCATTGGCCAATGCAAGAGACATATTCAATATAGTGATTGAGTATGGTCTAGTTGTCGACTAATAAAAATGAGATAAATTGATTAAGCCATTGAGATAGACACTTGGATAAATTTTAAGCTTAATCGAGTGATTCGCAATGAAAGGAATTTCACCAAAGCTTTGTATAAAGGTTATAATTCGCTGAGTTCAAGTAAATGTTCTTTATATATTGAGTTCGTCCAGCTAAGCCGTTTAGGAGTTTTATTTGGATCATCATTAGATTGATGTCATATATAAAGGCCTATAGGGTCACACTATATGCGATTAGTTTTCCGATTTAAAAGTGTATCAAGAAAGTATTAAATATTCAATTTAGAATTGTAATATTTAATTGTTAATAATTATGATATTAATTTTATTTGATAGAAATTATTTAATTAAATTAAATTGGATTTGGATTTAATTATCTATGTTATATTAATAAAGGTACTTGGGCTAAAATTATTTTGGGCCCATGTCTTGGATAGTCCAACCCTTTTATGATTAGGGTTCTCTTATGTACCTAGTATAAATATAACATAGACAAATTATTTTGGGCCCATGTCTTGGATAGTCCAACCCTTTTATGATTAGGGTTCTCTTATGTAACTAGTATAAATATAACATAAAATCATAAGTTGTAAACAATGAAATAATGATACAACGATGAAAATACGAGAGAGTTTTTAGAAAACATAAATCTTAATTTTGAGATTGGGAGTTCTTGAGCTTTAGTGGGATTTCCTAGCTTTCTTCACGATAGCAATACACTGGAGTTGGATCTTGCAGTCGGAGATTAATCGCGTGGATACCTTAGTGTTGAAATCGGACCTGAATTTTCTGTAAGGGTTTCATATTTTTATCTCGTTTATTTATTACATAAATATATTCGTTCATAGGATGGATCTGTTGGATCCAAAATTTTAAAACTTCCGCTGCACGAGCATGGTGTTCGTCTCTACAAATTCCAACACATATGTTGTCTACAACATCGCATCATGTGATCTAAAATCACCATCTGCATCAACAAACTGCAGTGGTGCCCACTTATTCCCATTCATTAATTGATTTAATGTGGACACGATTTTGACCTTCTAAGAACCATAGTTAGTATGATCAAGGATGGGAGGATGAAAACTAGCCCCACCAGATTATGAATCCATTATTCTTTTTTTAGGTTCATCCATAATTCTTTGATTCTCTTGCAACACAGAGGATCAACACTTAGTGAAATCAAGTGTTGGCTAAATACCACTTGAAAGAATTGTGGGCCTCGTATTCATAATAAAAATAATAAAATATGTGTACGTTGTGCATGGTGTAAATATTCAATAGTGGAAAACTAAAAACACAACGTGTTGAACTTTTGAAAGTTACGGGACGAAAATCTCCAATAATTAAACTTATATTTACAAAAGAAAACGGTAACTAAATTCTCGACTTTATATGGAGCTAAGATAAGTATACACAATATTATTTAATTTGAAGTTTTAATATTTTAAAATAAGAATCGTTTGATTAATCACGTCCAAAGGATCTTCGTGTACGTGACTTGACTAGATCGAATCTTTTCTAGATCGGCTTTAAATATACAATATGATTTGTAATAAAAATTTAGTGACATGACAATTCATCTTCCAACCAAACACATCCTTTACTTAATGCATCGACCACGACCTATTTTCTCTTTCGGAAACCACAGGAGATGCTATCACAATCTATCCAAAAGAGGTGTTCATATACGTTAATCGTGAAAGCAATATTTGTTGAAAAACGAAAATACTAGAAGTTCGGTTCATACAAAGATACAATTCGACTTTTTCGAGACAAAATCAATGTGCCAATTTAAGATCCATAAAATAATCATTTGGTTATTCACGTAGGAATTAAAAAGTCTTTAATAGTCAACATTGAATTCCAGCGTCCAATAATTGGGGAAAAAGAAATGTCCAAAAACGAAAAAAAAAAAAAAAAAGTGTTTTCTCCTATCTCCCTATCAAGGTGCCAAACCAAGTTAGCTACCCATTGTTTATAATATTGATCGGCATCCTAATTCTTAAACAACAATAAAAAATCAAGATACACATTACACACAACAAAAAATTAAATTAAAATAAAAGGAAAGGCATATAACTGCTAGCAACACCAAATACCAAGTAGCATGGAGCAGGTTGGTTTTTGTAATTACTCCAATTTAGCTGATTTCAACAAAAACGCGTTGCAACTCAACACTTGACACCAACGACTCAACAAACCAAAAACTATTTCAAGGAACGATTTTTTCTTCAGCAAAATTAATATAGGGGGACCGTCCAATAATTAATTCGTGGGGCCACAAACCCTTCATTCCCTTGACAAAAAAGAGACAGACAAAACATAAATAAAACCTGCATTTCCCACTCGGTTTCCCACTTGTGATTCCGAAGAAACAAGTTTTTCACGAAATGATAGCATCTCAACCCTGTCCCTGTAATTGCTAGTACAAGTAACAATACCTTGCTGGATAACTTCAAAAGTGAAAAAGATTTTTAAAAAATTACACTTAAGAGGAAATATAGCCAGTGCCATGATTTTCCCCCTGAAATTCCATACCCAAAATGTTAACATTATAATACACATTGCATGATTGAGTTCAAAAGCAGCATTATCATTAATTAAACAACAAGATTCATCGCAACGAACAAAAAATAAAAATCCGCGAAACAAACTTCCTCATATCACGTATTTAGAGCGCTATATCAAGAAGCCTGTCTCTTACCGCGTGCATGTCGTGTACCTTTGTACAACTGCTAGCCATTACCTTTGTCATTAACTGAGGCTGATGATGATGATGATACATCTGTTCTTCACTGCAAGGCAAAGGGTTATTATTACTTGCACGGCCATAACCAGGATCCGATGTGGTCAGATTTTCACCCTCGGTCAGAGGAAACCCAAACAGCCTGCACCTATTTTCACGGCTAAAGAATGGTTGAGTCGAAATCGGGCCGCGCAAAAACGGCACTTCCGGAGCAACATTTGAGCTATTATTATTATGATGATGATGATTATTGTTTTCGAATTTCTTCAGAATCCTATGAGAAACGGAAAACGAAGAATCGTCATGCAGTGGCGTGAACTGGGAAGGTATGGGGCTCGATTGCTGCAGAAAAAGGACGGACGACGAAGGTGGTGGGTGGTGGTGCGGGTTAGCGCTGTGAGCCTGGTTCGAAGCGGACCAGCTGTTTCCATGCCTCGGCACGGTTTCTTGACCTTGCAAGACCTTATGGAATTGAAAGGGTTCACCTATTAATGAATTCTGAACACGAATTCGTGGACCACCGAGACCCGGATAGCACCTCATATCGGAGGATGGGTGCTGACTGAATGCGAATACTTCTTGACCTTGCAAGACCTTCTGGAACCTTAAAGGCTCACCAAAGTCTGAAACTTCATTATTCCCATCTGCAAGAAGAATATAAAATAATTAAGGATTTTGAAAAAGAAAAAAAAAAAAAAAAAAGCATCACCAACCAATTTATAGGATTTTCGACTTTAATCCCCCACCCTTTAAGGCTGTTTCCGCAAACACACACACACAAAAAAAAAATATAAAAATATTAATAATAAATTAAAGGATAAAATATGGACCTCCTGGAACTGGATGATCGGGTTTTGATGCAGGAAAGCCGACCCTATTTCTCTTGGTGCCTGGTAAAACGAAGTTGTTGGGTCCAGAGACTGAACCGGACAGCTCAATCTCCCAAGGGGAAACCCTGTTGAGGCGATTGACCTCCATGTCATCCCATCGAACCTGAAAAGAGCGTTTTAATAAATTACATATAAATATTGTGCAGGCTGAGCGGAAAGCTAGAAGATTTTACTAAATTATGATGGTGTGCAAACAGAAAGCAGAGTATAACAAGTTTAGTATCATGAGGATTATTTTTGTCCTAAATGTCAACGGGCAACAAATATTAGAAAGATTTAGAAATCTATAATAGATAACTGAAACACATCAATTATGATGGGCGCTACACAAAATATCTAATAGGTAACTTACCCTTGTATCGACTGCCAAATAATTCCTTCAAAAATACAAGAATAAAGATAAAGAGAAAAAGAATGTCAATGCAAGATTCTTTAGTTGTCTAGTTCTATTCATAGAGAGCACACCTATACTAGAAATAGGAATCCGAAATAAGATATAGAAAACACATAGACAACAATGAGGCCAACGCATGCCTAACGAACTAGGGG
Organism: Phtheirospermum japonicum; assembly: GCA_014905375.1. Classification (NCBI taxonomy): domain Eukaryota; kingdom Viridiplantae; phylum Streptophyta; class Magnoliopsida; order Lamiales; family Orobanchaceae; genus Phtheirospermum; species Phtheirospermum japonicum. The sequence continues at coordinate 204,272 of BMAC01000494.1, forward strand.
AAAAAATATCATGTTACGAAATTGTCAAAAGCCAAAAAAAAACGAAAAAAGGCCAACAACTTACCAATAAGCACTTCCACTTTGAACCGGGCCATCTTGTAGGATCCACATCACTAACCCCAACAACGAGTCCGCCACACCTGCAAAAATAAAATTAGTTCTCCTGATACATTTAATATATGAAGTCTTGAACCATATGCAACAAACCTTACCTTCTTTCAGATGAGTCTTCTGTTTCGAAACGAATTTTGAACCTCATTCCACATGAAAACGGCTGTGTGAGGCTTTTTGAAAACTTATGATACGGTACAATAATCTCAGACGAGCGCGCTCTGCATAACATAAACAAATCTCAGCAACAACCATATTGAGTTAAATCTAGAAAACACACGCGAAAAAAAAAAGGTAATGACAGCTAAAAGTATTTTATCCCATGCGATTCATTACTTACAGACTTTCTAGGTCCTAATTATTATTATATGAAAAGTCAAAAGACAATCTAGTTTTTGAATAACAAGCATCAGTAAATTGATATATACCTTGGATTATAACAAATGTCGAAAGCACTTCGCGTGGAAATGGCATTCACAACTGCAGCCAGACTACTAGCTTTGAACTGCTGGCTATTATGAGGGAGGATCTTAGCACCAGTTTTAACTTGCGCAGCTCTACGAATCCCAAGCCGAAGTTCTCCATCGCCACCTCTGCAATTATGATGTCACATAAGAATCCAGCAATTTTAACAAAGGCTTTTCAATTGATGTATAATGCCTCAACCTTAGAAAAAGCACGGCATCTCCAGACACCAACTTCTTCTTATTGACAAACGCACTCCAACCCGTAGTCAGCAAATGCCTTCGAGGCTGGCCTGCACCAGGTAAAAGTTTTTTGTTTTTTTTAAATCAATTAATAATAAATTAAGAAACCGAAAACAGAATAATAAAATTTCTACCTCTGTAGATATGCCGAAATTTCCACTCAGTCCCATGCAAATCCTTAGCAACAAGCTCCTGTGAAGGTCTCTGTTGTTTATAATCCTAAAAAACAGAATAATGCAAATTCATTATCGTAACCAATTAACTTCACTGTAAATTCAAAATACGATTACAAACATTAAAAAAATAAAAATAAAATAAATGTAAGCTACCAGAGGGGGAAAGCAATCCTCGGCAGCACGACGAGGGACCGAGAAGCCACCATGAGTGCTAGTATCAGAGGCAGTTAGAGTTTTACAGAACATGTGAGGTGTCATAGACTTCACAACGCCTTCAAGATCTTCATCGTCAGCCTCTCCGTGTGTTATGCCTTCTCTCCATTTTAGCTCGATCTGCCGGAAATGAATTTTACTTGCTAAGATGCTCATTGATTACCATTAAAGCAACATTGTCTCGGTCAGACGAATTAAATGTTGATGCAGTGCAGTTTTATTAAATAAAATTCCCTAAGTAGAACAATTAACATTCACATTATATTTTTAGAATCAACATTAAATTAACCCTTAAGAAAGCAAAAGATGTTAAATTCAACGAAAAGTTCATTATAATCTGTATTTCACGTAAAGGGGAAAGACATTGATCCCACAAGATCTCACCCAATGATTTGCCTCATTAAGATAAAACTACCCGTTTTGGAGTCAAAGGGAGAGCTAAAATAGTCGCATTAGGTAAGATATTTCCAATTGTAATAATTTCAAGGAAACACCCAATTATCCAGTAAAAATTGGTGGAAAAGACACTAATTTAGTCTCAAATGTAACAAAAATTTAAAGAGCAAAAAGAATTACTTGCTGCGGTTACGAAGGGGAAAAAAATGCAATGTGATTGTTTGAATTAGCTGTACCTGTTGATCTGGAACAAGCGAAACTTGTGCATAAACCTCATCACTGCCTGTATCCGCCTGCAATTGAAACTCGGAGTATTTACAATGAACTGACGACCAAAACTCAACAATTCAAAATCAGTAAACCAAATTCAAAAAAAAAAAAAAAATCATTACGTGAAGTTTAACATCAACAACGCGACAAAACACGTGAGGAGGTAGATCATAAGCTACGGCGGGGTGCTCCGGCAGGTGTTCCACGTGTCCCTGGGGAAAGTAAACGACGGCGCTCCCCTTCTTGGGCAGCGAAATCAACGGCCCCGCGCATGCGTGCCACAGCTCCATACACACCGCCGAGGCCGACGTGGCAGTCAATTCCAAGTTCCCCGAGGCCGCCGACAACGACGGAGAACCAGAGGACGACGTCGTTTCATCTTCATTGTTCGCAGTGTTCAAATCGATCAATCCGCACAACATATTCAAACCCTAAGCCCCCAAATCACAGAGAAGTTCAGTGAAACAAGGAAATTAGAGAGAGATAATGTGAGTTTACAAATAGAGAGAAAGAGAAAAGGAGAGAGAGAGAGAGGTACCTTTATAACTCACACAAGCTCTGCATTAGCTTTCTCTCACTAAAAATGGGAATTGCTTTTTTCCTTCTCTCTCTGTATATCAAATCAGGCTTTTATTTACTCAAAAAAAGTACTTTAACTTCTATTAATACCATACTATTGTAGAACAAATACTATTTTGCCTATTTCACGAGGCCTACACTACACTACACACATCTTTTCAGCCATTAACTCAAATTAAATTAAACTATAAATTAACACAAACCTTTGTACGTCAATATTTTACCCCCACCAAACCAAACACAAAATACACACACATATACATACAGTAGGCCTGCAATTGGCAGCTGCAAAGAGCAGCGCTGCAGCTGCTGGGAAGAGGAAACAGCTACTTCTGTGATGTGTGTGTGTGTGGCAGGGAGTGAGTGAGTGTGGAATTGAGACTAACTTATTTATTTATTTAGATTATATTTTTTGTGTGTGGGCGATACATACATCTAAATGTATGTATTGATTGGATTGTAGCACTGTGTGACTGTGTAATTTTTGGGAGTTAGTTGAGGGGGTGGGGGGAGTGGGGCCCACCACCGGGGGGTGAATTTGTGAAAGGGAGAAGACTAAAAAGAAAAATAAAAGAGCGGCTCTGTGTACAAAACTCCCTTTATTTTCGGGGGATGTCTATTCTGTCCCCTTGGACTTCAACAAATCTCCCTCGTGTCCCTTTGCCTTATTGAATTCTTAATTTATTTATTTGTTTATTTGGGTTTTTATATCTTTTTTGCAGTCTTTGAATTGTACTACTTATTTTAATAATTCAAGAATTAGCGAAAATAGAAGTTGACCTCAATAAAAGGTACATTTTTTGCGATCGACAAGTTAATTGTGTTATGAAGGTATTTTTTTATTTTTCACCTTGGGTCAAAACAAGAATGTTGATGCTTATTAATAGCCTCGTACATAGATATAGATATATTATTATTCCAGGTAGATGAAGGACATTTTGATGTCATTTTTTGACTTCAGGTGAACCGTTATAGTAAAGTAATAATTTTGTTGTGTTTTGAGATAACGTGCTTCATGGGTTTGGACACGTTGTACAACTTCTTTAGTACAAAATGAAAATTGCAAGAGATTATATGTGTTGTTTTATTATACTACTATTAATGGGGATCAGCTCAATTATTTAGTAAGTGTTGTGTTTTAATTAATTGTCTATTTAAAATAACATAGTTGTCAATTTGTTACGGCGTGAAAAGCAACGTTACTTACCAAAATGTATTAATGGCTTATTCCTTATTCATCTGCCTGTTAACTACTTTGTCTGCATATTTTTTAGTTTGGCCAAATATTGATAGGGTTTTCCAATGCGCCTTTGCGCTCTCGTTTTTCTCATGACCTATTGCCTAAGGAAAACTAAAGTACGTAGCCAGCCATCTTTTTGTTGGATCAATAAAGAAGAGTGCTTAGACTCTATCTTGTAGCAAAATATGGTCCCAATTATATTTTTATTTTTCTCCTTACCCTACATCTTTTGCAATCAAGAATTGCACATGAGAATTGAGATGATACATTTACCTATAACATGTGCAAAGATTTTACCAATGCTTTGCTGCACGGATTACTTTGATATGTTCAAATGATTTAGCCACAGATTTTTTAATATTTTGTCGCGCTTTCTATTAATTGATAAAAAAAATAGTGTTGTCTGAGATCGGGTTTCCTTCAAATCATATCCAATGCTTAAGTTAGGCTAGACTTTAATAAAGAAAATATCTCTAAAATGTATTGTTACAAATCTCGGGTGAATGGTGATAACGAAATTATATCACCTAGTCAGTACTCTAATTCTTTATCCATTCATACCTCAATCATATAAATCAAGTTGATCATTCACTTCGTGCAATAGAAAATCGAAAAATAAGACCACACCAGCTCGAGCTATGGCACATTGTATAACTTTACTTATGGATGGCAATGAGGGTACTGCAAGACCCGGACTCTACCCATCCACACCACCAAGCGAGTCGGGCGGGTCAACCCATTGAAATAAGATTTATTTTTAATTATGAAATATCAATTATCCTTAATACATAATAATTGAATATATAATTATAAAAATCTAAGTATAAGATTAACAATTAAATTAAAACAATAATAAACCAAAAATAATAAAAGTATTATACATTTATTAGTTATATATATATAAGTTTATTTATTATATATTTTGTTTTATTAATGTATATTTTTATAAAATAATATAATTATCGATGTAATATAATAGCACTCATACGTTAATTAAAAGTCTTCTTAACTTATGTGTCTGTTTCGTATGCTTCGTTTGGTAAATAGAAAATTTATGGTGGTTCAGTTGCTTATGAGTATATGAGCTAATATCTATCTTATTTAATATTTTTTTTATTATATTTCATAATTTAATCTTCTCATATTATTATATTTTGTCTAATTCAATATATATTTTTTATTTAATTCAATATTTTTATTTTTATCTCATAATAAAAAAAATATAAATAATTCATATATAATAAGTAGAAAATATTTGAATTAGTTATTTTAATTTAATGATAAATTACATATGAAATAATTGTAACTATGAAAATAATAAAATAATTTGTCTTTATAATAGAAGTTAAAATAATTTTTATTTTGGGATTTCAAATATTCTATATAGGAAAATTAAGAGATATTTGCAAGAATATAAGTATGTAACTAAGTATTAGTAATGAATTCAATCTAAACATAAAAAATTATATAATTATTACTATTATTATAATTATTAATTTATTAATTAATATTAATTAGACACTGGTACAATGTAACATTGGTTGAGATTATGGTACCTTTTAAGTTTTTCAAAGTACGTGATTAATAATTATTAACGAATTTAATCTAAATATTCATATATAAAATAATTTAATAACGATAAATAATTAATAGAGATTAGACATGTGTTTAAAATGTGACATCTTTGAATTTTTCATAATATGTGAATAAAATTATTAACGAATTTAATTTAAATATTAAAAAAATTAATTATTATAATAATTAATAAATCGATTAGGAACGTAAAAGTCATGGCTTGAGAATGCATTCTTTGGATTTTATTTTATATTTAAAACTTTATAATTATTCAAAATATTTTTTATATTTATTTGTATTAAATCTCGTGTAATACACGGGTGTTAAACTAATTAAATATATAAAAGATCTAAATAATCATATAGTGTGTGTGTGTGTGTATATATATATACACACTATATTTAAAAAATTAAATTATTATACGGAGTGAGACAAGAAGTGACACCCTTACACAGCCGCCTTACTGTGGGACACGGGGCAGGATGGCCCAAATGGCACGAGCCATGATAAGTTAGGCTGAACCACAATTGTCATCCCTAGCTTGACCACTCGACATGTCACATGTTGATCATTCTCATTTTTCTCCGACTATGAACTTTCTTTTTATATATTCAATGGGCCTAGAAAAGATGTGTACCGGGTGTTTATATATATATATAAATTTAAATTGTATTGTTAAAATTGAAAAATAAAATGTGTTTGCATATTTACAAAAAGGATGGATTATTAACGACTCAATTTTAGGGCGATATTTATCAAATTTCATGTTGTGAAAAACGGGGAAATAATGGAGCAAAAAAGGAACAATTAACAACTAGCGCATTAATCATTGAGTACGATTAATATTATTTATGAGAAGAGAGAGAAAGGATGAGGTGGTAATTTAGTGTAAAAAGCATGGACAAAAGTGTGACAGTAATGAAAAAGTGGCAGGTCACTATCAGAGGCATTCAATTGCATGGCACCCAACAGAGGGCTAAAGTAAGGGCTATATAGGTCGGGTACGCCCTACGATAGTAACCCGGACAAAACGGGTTACTACACAAGGCCCAACTGATTACGACTCCACCTGCGCTTTGATCCTGTTTCGGATAGCGCTTTGATCCTGTTTCGGATAACTTACCTTCTTACGCGCCCTTTATTTCGCAGGACTTTCACTCTATTATTTTTCTTATTGTTTATTTTTGCACGGAAACTAATATATGATATCATTGTGACAGTAATTTTATAACCACTTGTAATTTTAAAAGGATGTTTTTAGTGTAGATAAATTTATTTTTTATAATTTGTACGGTATGTATTTTTATGATTTTTTTTTTGTTTTGTTATCAATTGCAGTTAGTATCATACAAAATTTGTTAAATGCAATATTCGACTTAATTTCGTTCAAAAAATATTCGGGCTAACGAGTTTGTAATACACACCCCATTTTAGTGGCTATTTTGGCAGAATATTCGATAAATATTGCAAATAACAATCATATATAGTACGAGTTCTTATTTGCAACAATTTAGGTTGCAACATATAAAATCCGTATAATATATATACAATTTAGGTTGCAACATATAAAATCCGTATAATATATATTGCAAAGAGTTGTTTCACCAAATTTATATTATACTTTATATATTTTTAAAAATTTATCAACTTTTCAGATTTATTAAATAAGATTTTACAATTTACTTATAAGTTATTTTATTTTATTATATTTTTATTCATCATCTAAGTATTACTTCTTATCATTTTATAAAAATTATGTTTATTTTTATGATTTTTTTTCTTATTTTAATAATTATTTAGAATATCCACATAATTTCTTTTTATGTTTACATAATTTTTATTTTTCTTTAATTTTAAACTTACATTGAAAAAGGAAAAAACAGAAAAAAAGCAATTTGGTCCATTATATTGGCCACATTCCAGAAAAGGTACGTGATRTTRGCCATCATCAAACAACATCTATTAAGTTGGCCAATTCATCAAAAAAGGTACAAAAAAACCCGATCGAAATTTTAACTGGCGTGGCGTGATTTTATATTTTCTCATCAATTTTTTTTAAATTATAAATATCAAATTGAAGACAAAAACTTATTTTGTTCTCTATTTTATTTTTCGTTTTTATTTTATTTTTTCTCTAATATAAATAATAAAAATAATAATAAAACTAGAGATAAATATAAAAATATAAAATAAATATTAAAATAAATGTACCGATTTATCTAAAAAATATGATTATTAATAAAAAGAAATTAAATAATACAATTACTGATAAAACTTAAAAAATAATAAAATAAATATAAACTCTTGTATGAAAAAAAGTATTTTTTCATATAAGTTTTTATATTTGTTTTATGATTTTTTAAGATTCATTTTATGGTTTATATATATCTGATTTTATTAATTTTATTAATAAAAAGTTATATAAAATTTTGTGTTTAGATTTTAATATTTTAATATTTATTTGATTTTTTATTTTTATGTTTGATTTCTTAGATTTTTATTAGTAGAGTTTTCACTAAAGAAAAATCGAAAAAGTCGACGGATATTAACGACGGGCAGTGAATAAGATGCTTTTGTCTTTATTTATATATATATATATATATTGGATAGTAATTAGTTGGATTTGTTATTAATTTCTATATAAGTTGGATAGATTGACCATATTTTCATATTTGTGTATATCTGGCTTATTTTACCGTATTTTGATCGTAATATTGGAAATTATGTTTATTCTAGAGAATTTTAAAGTATTTTGGTCTTGAGATGGACGAGTGTTGGCCTACGAGTGGAGTTTTAACGAAATTGGGCCCCGGTTTGATGTGTTACCGCTAACACTGGGTATGTTGCCCACACTTGGTTACCTAGTGCCATCACAGATTCGGGAATTTAGAACTCTAGGCCCATAAACAAACAAGCCCACTTCCGTGCCTTTAAAAGGCGGCAGTAGCAGAAGGACACGCCCAGCAGGTTGAAATTCTTCTTGGGATTTTTCCCTTCTCTCGGACCTCTTGGGATGACAACCCAAGAGTGTTCTTTGTTTTCTTTCATCTACCTCTTCAACTAGAAGGCGCGCGACACCGAGGGTCAAACCCTTAATCTCGAACCTCTTGGGGTTGACAACCCAAGAGTGTTCTTGTATATTTCTTCGTGTTATCCTTTTCCGATTCAAACTTCAATTTTCAGACTTTAGTTGATTTTAGATCATTACTCGTAGCTTAACTAGATTAATTTTAGTAGATTTCAGTAGTTTAGTTCCTCAATTGAACGATGTTACTCTACTTCGTTAATTAGTAAGTTTTCAACTTTCTTTGCTTTACTAGTTTAATGTCTCGATAGCTTAGAATATGAACTTTTATTGCATTTGTGATGCTTTTAATTCGTATTCGTAGTCGTGATCCTTAGATTCTCATACTTTTTAATTATATGCTTGTTAGGAATTCTTATTAGAATAGTTGTTATTCAAAACCCATTGTCGCTTCCTTCAAACTTTTCATGGTTAATCGTGTTCTTGTCTGTTTTGGGTTTATGGTACTGAATTTGTTAATAATTGTTGGCTAGAACTTACGGCTCTAGTGCCTATGATCGTTTAGAACCATAATTTAGGATTGTTGGGTGTTTAATTTATAAATTGGGATCGACAATCTTAGCTCGTAGGCTAAGTGTTCGATGAAATGCCTATTGGTCGTGGAGATAATTCCAGAGCTCTAGACCCCCGTTATCTCAAATCTTTTCACAACTTTTAATTTCATTGTTCGTCGTTTAAATCAACGTCTTGATTCTGAGTGTTTGGATTAGCTTTTCTTCATTATTTTCTTGTTCGCGAATCAAACGTAAAAACTACCTCCGATTAGTCTTCCTCGAGAGATTTGACTCGAGTAAACTTACCAACCTGTAAGTGACCTCGTACTCTTACGAGCGAACTTTTAAACTTGACAAACTTATTTTTAAAATTAGGTACGAAAAGTTCAATTCAAAAATTTGGCGTCGTTGCCGAAGAAGGCTAAAGGTTGTAATTTTTGTGTTTGCTCTTCGTGATCTTTGTTCGTGTTTTTATTTGTTTTGTTTATGTTCAATATTCGTTTATGATTTTTCTTTTTACTTTTTATTGTAATTTCCCATTGGAGCGTTTAATCTCGTGTGTTGAGTGTTGTGTATGGAAGGTACCACGACGACCAAGGTCCGGGATTCAATAAAACATTTTCAAAAAATATATATATATATCTAACCCGTATGGTAACCCGTACACTTTTTGTGCCATTCGACCAGATATCCCATTGAGCTCAAAGATGCGGGATTACGATCCTGGCGATTTCTACTACGAGCAACTCCTGATTTTTTATGGGCTTTTGAGTGAGGATCCGCTGAAGTTTATTCGAGAGTACGAGGCCATCATACGGATGTTCCCTCTTCTCGGCCTTACGAAGGATCAAGTGAAGATGCGACTCTTCATTTTCACATTAAAGGATCGGGCAATAAAATGGTTAAGAAATTTAGAGCCCGATTCCTTGAAAACATGTGAGGAAGTGTACGATCGGTTTATGGGGATGTTATACTCATCTAAATGGGCCCCATCTTCAATTTCATACAATTATCATCCACGAAAACTTAAGGTCAATGAAGTCTCTGTAACTCAAAAAGAAAACGACAAGAGGTTCGAGGAAATAGCAGAAGAGATAGCAGCCCTAACAGCCGAGCTGGCGAGTCGAACTCTTCGAAAAAGGTCATTGAAGTATGTGGTCGCTTCGGATCACCATGGCATTTGGCGAATGTATGCCCAATGATGTTTGACGAGGAGCCACATGAGGAAGTGAACTATCGGTTCATGGGGACATTCTACTCACCTGAATGGGCCCCATCTTCAAATTCATACGATTCGAGACACAACGATCCATATGCTTCACTCAATCACTTCAATTCTAGTTTTCATCTTCACTCCCCACCAACCAAATATCTTATGAAGGGGCAAGGACCTACTCCAGTTAAACCAGATGATCAGTTTTCGGTGTGGCAGCAAAATCAAGAGGCTGAGACCAATCATCACCGGGATGGAATTGCGCAAGTGAATGTGCAGGTAAATGACCTTACTGTGCATGTAAATGATCTTTCAAAGACTATGAAGAGTTTTGAGAAGATGGTGGGTTAAATGGCAGCTTATATGGCAAAAATTTAGAACGAGAAGGACGAGGTACCGATATTTGATGTGGTGGAGTCCATCTTGGATGTTGAGAATTTGAGCTTGAACGCTTGTTTAGGTGAGGTATGTAATAAGGTTGGTATTGGGGATTTGGTTGAATGCATCACCCCCTTGTGCTATTTGATAAGGTTTTGGACAGGAGTGTTGGGCTGTTGCCGGTGGGGGGCACGTAGGATATTGGAGATTCGAGTTTACTTGCTCTTTGTGAGGATGGTGAAGTTGTGGTGCCGATTTTGGAGGAGGGTGAGATTATTGAGCCTCACTTCGTTCCGGCCGATGCTGTGTTGGAACTTAATTTTGAGGAAGTGGAAGATATAGTCGAGAAGAAACCCGATCGCCCACTCCTATGCCCAGATATTACTTTTGTTTTTGAGGGCATTGAGGTGGTGATCGAGGAAACAAAAGAGCGTGGATTGCTCGATAGACGTTTTATTTTTTCGACGAATTTCCTAGTTATTCCAATGATCGAGGATTACCCTGTACTCCGATTGACTTCTGATATCTTTGTGGTGATCGATTACTCACGTTTCCGACCTCCGAAGCGAGTTGAAGTCTTCATTTCTCGTATTCTACGACTTGATTTCCATGCCCACCTTGGTGATTTTAATAGCCCGCTCTTGCTCTTGGAGAACACTAAGGCGTGGCACGACCGTCACTTATTCTTGGATCCTGGATAGCATCAATCGTATGAGTCGTTTAGATTTCGACGTTAACAAGCGCTTCTTGAGAGGCAACCCTAGCTTTTTGTATCATTTTGCGATTTCTTTATACTTCCTCTCTAAAATTTCTTTGTTTTTGTTCTTTGTTCTATTTTGCTTTGTTTTTCTTTGTTTTTAGAATAGTTGGAGGAATTCTTGATGAAGAACGTTGATCATTTGAGCAAAAACGAGGCGAAGGGAAGCAGTCGTCGATCAATGGCCAGTGTCGATGCGGCATCGACGCCATTACGATGTCGGCGTCAATCCATCGTCAATTGACGACAATGGTTGACGAACTCTCTGTTGCGATCATCGATGCCCCGCTGATCGACACCTTGGGTCGATGACCGCTCTGTCCCAACCGTCGGTCCACCCGTCGATCGACGACGATCGATGCCAACCCAGACTTGACCCGTTTTGCTGAGTTTAATTCAAGGGCCGCGGATTTTGAGAGTTAACCTTAGATGAGATATTTTGGACATCCAACTTGATAAGTTTGTTAGTCAAGACAATCTTAATCACGCGATTCAAGACGATGGGATGATTGTACAGTTCTATTTGAAGCTGCTTGACTATTTAGTCTTTATGGACGTTTTTCTTACTCATTTTCTCTTTTGATTTGATTTTTTATATGTGCTTATGGCAATTTGGAGATTGCCGGATTTTTAGGAGGAGGAGGATAATTGAGTAGTAATTTGTATCTTATATTTGTGCAATTTGAGTTCATGGTTTTGTAATAGCTAACATTTGAACGTAATTGATTGTTATTCCTGCGCTTATTTGTGTTTGTTTGGTTTATCCTGTCAAAGTTGACTATGTGTGATTTGAGGTTATTGTCTTTGAGCATGTATAAGTGCATAAATTTTTCAAAATTATTATTTATATATATATTTTTTAAAATGGTACTTGGACGCAAATAATTTCGTAAAATCTTAAAAGCAGCGTCAATTTAAAATCTCTTCATGCAAAAGACTGCGAGTAGCCTGAGTGTTTATCATCTTTGCATGTACTTTATTAGATTCTATTTTGAGATATCTTTGAAATAGCAGTGTGTAGTTAGCATTGAATATGACGATTGGGCACATAAATTACCCTTGTTCCGGCCATATCTAGATATATTAGCAACTATAAACTCCAGATGAGCCCCTCATAACCAAATATCCATTTTATATAGCCATGAGTGTTTATGAGTTAACTCCTACGCCATTAATAGCGTGAGGTAATAGTTAGTAATTTTTGTTGGTTATTTGTGTTTTGAATTTATGATTAGAGATTTATGAAAAGGTTGTAATAAGTGTTAAGGATCATAATCCTTCAATAATAATAATAATAATAATAATAATAATAATAAAAGAATGAATAAAGAGGATGATGAATCTCGTTGAGTTGTTGCCTATGCTTATAAAGGCTTGTGTTTAGTATTGTTGATCTTCTTATGACGCCTAATATTTAAGAGGCAAGAGTTGAGTTTGAAAGAAGAAGCATATCATAAGCTTCTAAATTGTTTAAGAGGTTTGTTCAGGAGTCGATTTTGGGTTTCGAGTTGAGAAATAGCCTAAGTATAAAGTTTAAATTTATGAGTTAAGTGAGATTTCGTTTGAATGAGGTGAAGCACATTGCTTCGTGATTGGAATAGTTTGGTGAGTTATTGATCATGTTAGATCGTGAATTAGCCACACGACTTATATATTATATACCCGTCCATATAGCCTACATTACAACCCGTTAAAGACCTTTTCAGATTCTTTGTTAGTTACACACTTATTATGCGATGGAGAAGTATTTGATTTTCAGTTATTGTTTATTGTGCATGTATATTGATGATTTGAGCGTATACACATCCCATTAAAAAGAATACTTGAATGCTTTCGAGAGTACACATATATATTACCCTTTGTGAGGATGCATGATTTTATTGTTAGAGCGACAATGTAATAAGGGTCTAGCGTTTGAGTTTGAGTTTGCGTTACAATTATCTATATTTTCCAGATTATCTATGTAGCACGACACGACACTTTGCTTGGGCTGATTTTTATACTTGTTATTCTTTGCAATTATCATTTGTTCGAGTACGAACTAGTCAATAAAGCCTGAGGACAAACAAATAAATAAATGCATCGGTATAAGTCGAGCATTCCCGATGGCTTTCCCGACGGCACTAATTGTCGACAGACGTAGCCCCTCGGCATATTTGTCCATCGGTAAGTTCTCGGGAAGTAGGAGGCAATAAAGCCCGCCCAATATGCCGACCGAATCTGGCCATCGGCAATGTTTTAAAAATAAAAAACAAATCTGATTTTATTTGCCGACAGAAAATAGGCCATCGACAACTCCGATTTTTATTTACCTATGAATTCTTTCGATTGGTAACGCCGAGTTCTTCTACCGACGGAAACCTGTCCATCGGTAAACTTAATAAAACAGCGGCCTCGTGCGGACTGATTCATCCGCAGCAACAAACCAACAAAAAAAATGAGAGGCGAAGGGAGAAGGGAGCACCACCACACGCCGAAGCACCATCACCGTCACATATTAAGGTATGTTTGCCTTTTAATTCAAGTTTAATATTTTTTTTTTAATTTAATTTGATTTGGATTTATGAATTATGTTTTGATAAATTTAATTGGGGATTCAATTTAGAAATTTAGGTTTGATTTATGCAATTGTGAATGATTTTAGGTTTATGATCCATTTATGCAATTAAGTTTTATTTTAGGGTTTAGTTTATAATTATTTATAAATTAGACTCGATTATATACATTTGTAAAAAATTAGGGCTAATCAGGTCGTTAGTATTCATTTAGGGTTCATTTATGCATTTAGGATTTATTTTAGGGTTTGATTTATAATTATTTATAAATTAAGTTCGATTGTAATTAGGGTTCAATTGTGCAATAATCCTTTAAAATGTATGTGATGGTGGTTTTTAAATGCAGTGATGATCGGTTGTGTTTAATGTATGTTATGGTTTTTTGTTATATACATTATGATTGATTGATATTGTGATTGGTTGAGTAGACGTCGCTGATGACGTGGTGTACGGCGCCAGGCGGGAGGTTTCGTCCCTATAATAACGGTTTTCAAAATTGTTTTAAAGAATAATGGTGGTTTAAAAAAGTTATAAATTATTGGGGATGGTGATTTTGAAATGACGTGGTGATTGGTATGTGGATGTTGTGTTTAAGATATGTTATGGTTTGTTGATATTGTACACATATGATTGATTGATTGATATTATTGTTTTTAAATTTGTATGATTAATATAGTAAGAACAATAGGTATTTTCGACTCGTTTAATTCGATTTAGTATCAAATAGAGAGTTTGATACTAAAATATGAATTATTCCCTTTTAAAATACGTATCGTAGACCTGTTTGAAATTTAGTATCAAGTAGAGAGTTTAATACTAAATCCTGAATCGTCCCATTTCTCCGTCTGCAAGTTCTCGACAGATAATTACCATGAAAATATATTCCAAGTGAGAAATCTCGATAAAACATATTTTGTACAAAAAATTAAATAGAGATTAAAAAACGAAAGAGGATAATAAGTTGATTTGTTGAAAAAAGGCACGGTTTTATTTAATAAGAAATATATGTTTCGATTTTATTGAATTTAGACATAGTTTAGGTTATCGAATTACATTATTGACTTTATATATAAAAAATATATATAGATTAACTGTCCGTTCCATACTCGGGTAACTGATCAAGCACTAAAAACAGGGCACGGTGATTGTAACAACGAGCTTAGTGATCGAGTATTTGAATCATGAGAAATCGGATGTTGTTAAAACGATCGAGGAATTGACTGAGGCTAATAAATATATCGATGAGTTGAGGCTGAAGAAATTGGAGTTTGATAAGTTAGCTGAAGTGTACAAAGTCGGTCTTGAGAATTTAGTAAACGACGTGCGCAATCTCACTGCTCACAACAATATCCACCAAACGCAAATAGTTCGTCGGTCTTCCTATTCATGTACAATATATAATTTTTTTATATACATTTTGTTTACTGACGGACATGGAAGCCGTCGGTATTATATTTTTTATTTAATTAATTAATTACCGACGGGTGTAAAGTTCGTCGGTAAATCCAAAAAACTTTAGGATTCCCGACAGCATCTTACCAGCTACAGTGTCCGTCGGAAAAGCCGTCGACATTTGCTGATAGGCTGAGAAATTCGTCGGCAATTGAAATTACCGACAAGGAATTCACCAACGGTCTTAATCCATCGGTAAGTAATTTGTCGACGACTTGCCAACGGATATGGCCGTCAGCAATTCCATTTTTTGTTTGTAGTGTTTATTAATTTAGTTAAGAAAATAAAAGAAAATGGAGGGCAAAATAGTATTTTGTATTTAATTTAATATTTGATATGAAAGAAAAATTATAATAATATAAAATCACACCACGTCAAAAAAAAAAAAAAAAAAAGGCCCGATCAAGTTTATTTTGGACCATTTTTTTATGAATTCACCAATTTATCAAACCACTACTAAAAACAAAAATGTTGTTTGCGGATGGGTGGATCCGTCAGCAATCAATTTGTTGACGGATTTGCAGACGGGTACTGCCCGTCAGCATTTTTGGCGCCAACAAATTGATTGCTGAAGGTATTAACGTACCCGTCATCAAATGCTGACGGTATGTTGACGGTGGCGCCCGTCAGTATTTTTTTTATAATATTTTATACCGTCAGCATTTATAAAATATTATAAAAAAAACTAGGCAAGTTTGACCCGTACCCGTCTAGCAAATGTTGATGGCATGTTGACAGGTGGTGGCCATCAGTATTATTTTATAATATTTTATAAATACTGACGGGTCAGGTCTGCCTCAGCCCTAGCAAATGTTGATGGCATGTTGACAGGTGGTGGCCATCAGTATTATTTTATAATATTTTATAAATACTGACGGGTCAGGTCTGCCTCAGCCCGACCCAACCTAGCCCGCATCTATTTAAATCCCACATATGACATGGGTGGATTTGAACACACGACCTATTGTAAATAGAAAAGTGGTGTTACCATTTCGCCAATGCAATTACATGTGATAGTTTATATATATTTAATATATATTAAATATGTAAATTAAATTATAAATTATAATTATAATTATAATTAATCTCCCTTATATATTAATGCAAAATTCTCCTATCAATTGTGTCTACTTCCCACGCTTTGTTAGCTTTAGAAATTTTTTTGGTGTTTCGGTATCATGCGAGCCTAATATTTACCAAGTTTATTATTTTTTCTAATTCAATACTTTCCTAATATTATATTATGTCTAATTGTATATTTTTCTTTTATTACATGTTATTTAATTTAATATTTTCTTTAACATATTTTGCTCAATTCAATATCTTACTTTTATTCTTCTAATATAAAAATGTAAATAAGTTATATCTAATTAGAAAAAATTTATATAAGTTGAATTAGTTTTTATTTACAATAAAAGTTGAAATAAATTTATTATAATCTTAAATATTTACTTAGGAGAAATACGAGTTATATAAAATTATGACAAATAGGAAATAAATATAAAAAATATACACTTATTTTTTTTATCTAATCATAATATAATAAATTGTAAATAAAATTATAAACATGTATGAAAAACTATTGTCACACCAAACAAAAAATAAAAACAAAGTGAAACAAAAAAGATAAATTACTACTGCTACTAATAAAAATAAATTATTATACTTAGGGAAATAAATATTAAATATATTATAAGTCTCTTTATCTAATTTCAATATAATGCAATGATACGCATATTATATATCTATACGAACAAATTAGTATCTTACGCAGAAAAATAAGAAAATAAAATATAATATTATATATACTACAAGTTAGATACACAACGTTTTTTCAATAGAATTATCAATACCTTATAAATTTTAGTTTTTTATATCACATATTCACATGTAACACGCGGGTGTTGTATGTTTTACATTTTTTCAAACTCAATTTTCTACGGGTTTCCCCATCAAGTTTAGGGTATTTTGATATACTTTACAATTAATTTCATGACTTACAGTGAAAAAACTTGAATATTATCTATTGTGAAAAGCAGTTTTAATGTGATTAGAACAAATAATGTGATTATAAATAATTAATTAAATTATAAATATATAATATTATTTTAAAATATATTATATTTATAATATTATAAACTATATTTAATTTAAATTGCTGCCGACTTGTTGCTTGTCAGCATTAATTTTTTTTTTAAATATTGATGACGGCAATGATTTAAAAATCGGACCGGACCGGCCGGTTAGACCGGGAACTGACCATTGATCCGGTCCGATCACACCCATCAAATCGTTTTAGCGGTTAATTCGGTCAAACTAGTTAAACCACTGAAAATTGGTAAAAAATCCGGTTGAAACGGTGAAATCATTTTTATGTGCAAAATAATGTGTATGGTTCAAATAAATTGGCATAATTATATTAATGATGCATGGAACTCAAGCAAGCGATATGAAATAAAATAAATTATGTACGGTCAATTTTATTTTTCTATTGTTTTCTCTCTTAATTATCTAGACTAATAATTAAGATAGTGGTTTATGACTAATATATCACATAACAAAAAATTACATTAATATGTTTAATAGAGTATAAATATTTTAAGCAAGTTTATTTAATAAATTAATTATTTATCCTATTTACGAATCAAATCAATATTTATATTAATACATTACATAATATTTCATACTATATAATTAAGAATATTATGTTATTATTAATCCCGGTTGGACCGACGATTGAACCGGTCCGACCGGTAGAACCGTGAACCGGTGACAAGACCAATTCGTTCACTGGTCTAGTTTTTAAAACATTAGTTGACGGGTGTAGGCCGTCAGCAAATTCCTGACATATTATGCCCGTCAGCATAGTCATCCGTCAGTATATGCTGACAGCTTATTGCCCGTCAGCATATCTCAGTTTTTTTTGTAGTGAACTTGGTTTGATCATTCTTAATGTCACGTACTTTTTGTAAAATGTGAACATTATAATGAACCAAAATAATTTTTTCCCAAATTTTTATTTTCAATTTAATATTTAAAATTATTAAATAAATTATAAGAAACTAATTAATAATGACACGTTAGACAAAAACCCAACCGATCTTTTTTGGATATTTTTTGATAAATTAGATAATTTAGTAGACTTTATTTGATAATGATTAATATCACGTATCTGTTTTGAAATAAGGTCAATATAATAAATTAATATTAAAGTTTTCAAATATATATATATATATATATATATATATAAAATTAATTAAAGAATAACCGTATAATATTTTCTTTTGAGAGTTGAGAGTCAATACCTCCTGGTTTCTTGTGTCTGCAAATATCTTTAAGCAATTTTCTCCAAAATAAATAAACAAAAGCATTGAACAATCAGAGATTTATAAAAATCTAACATGACACTGCCACGGATCACATGAAAGCAGAGCATGCTTCACACGCGCTCTGACCACGCATCAATATCATACTCTACACAATTCTCCTTTATCATACTGCAGACACTCAGAAAAAGTGACCTTTAGTTATGCAAATTGAAGGCTTTTATTAAATTGACAATTTAAGCCTTAAGGTCCCCCATTTTCTTGACGAGACTCTGAAAAGTCGAGACTGCCCTCATTCTAAAAAGGCTGCCATTGCCAAAACTTTATTTTGCTTTTCCTTTAATTCATTTTCGAAAGTTGGATCTTGGCTATTTATAAACATCCTGCTGTTGGTAAGTATTTAATAGTGTCCACGGGATATGTTTAACAAAGCAAAATAAAATATAAAAAAATTATAGGTTCTGCACATGTTAAAGATAGTATTATTTTCTAAGTATTAATTTGTTCCGTTATGATTTTTAATGCATTTCAATAAATTAAATTTCAAGATATACAAAGTATTTCATAGAAAATTAATCAAGTTAAAATCCTCCATATTCTTGCATGGGATGCAATAATGATAAGGTATATACTCTACATATATAACACATTTGCCTTTATTTAATATAAATTCAACACTGAAAACTGGATGGTAAATTTCTTTTGAGAAAAATATACAAAAGAACTTGATTATTAGGGTTGTAAAACAATGTGTTTTGGATGGACTTCATTGTTGCCAAATTGAATTTGAACATTTTAATGAAAAAGAAAAAAGAAATAAATAAAAACACGTTTGTCTATCCACACTTCATTTTTTTTTTCTTTTATTAATTATTGAGTTTGATCCGATTTTTAGTACTAATATAAAAATAGGTACCCAATAGTTGGTTTTTGATATAAGAAAAGTATTCAAATTTAACCTTTTCTATTTAATTTTGTTAATTGCGATTCATGAAATTATTTTATAGTTATCTCTTACTTTTTTTTTTTTTTTTTTTTTTTCCGGTCGACACATTAGTAATTTCCTCAATTTGAGAGGTATCTGAGCAGAAGAATATTCTTACTCGCAAAAGGTAATTCAAAGGAAATATATATGTCCATGAAGAGAAAACGTGAAATCAAGTGTTTTTCCTTGTTGCTATATTTGAGCCAGATATTATATTTAAGTTAAGATATCAACCAAATCTCAATCATTGAGTTTCAATAACATATAAAATACTTCTATTTTGTGTATATAAGAAAAAATCTCTAAGTATTCTTGGTTAGTCAGAATATGATTAATTTGTCTATTTGTAGCCTAAAGTATGCCTTAGCTAGTTTTAAGACATGAAAAATAAACTGCTTTATTTCGTTAAAATGTGGGCACATATTTTGGTTATGAATAATGATAAATAAAAGGATGTAAATGCAAGGGAATTGAGAGGTATGGTACTTTCACGGCAATGTAGTCATTTTTTATAATATATTTGGCCTGAATTTACCAATACTTAGATGTGAGATCCGGTACTCAATTTTCATGTACAATACAATTTTGTACACATCTTTCCTATATATCAATATAAAATCCTCTTATATCATATGCATGCTTTCCATTTTTCGTTAGTTTCTGAAAAAATTTATGATGTTTCGCTATTATCCAAATCTAATATTTACTTAATTTAGTATTTCTTTTATTATAATTACTTAATTTAATATTTTTTAATATTATATATTGCCTAATTTAATATTTTCTTTATTACATGTTACCTAATTTAATATTTTCTTTGAAATATTTTGCCTATTCAATATCTTACTTTTATTATTCTAATATAATTTATTACAAAAGTCAAATAAATATAAAAAATATAAACTTAATTTTTTTATCTAATCCTAATATAAAGAATTGAAATAAACAACAACGATATATATGAAGAATTATTATTTCGCAAAAAAATAAACAAAAAAAAATGGAAACAGAAAAAAAAATTATTACGCCTAGAAAAATGAATATTAAAATATATATATATATATATATATATATATATATATATATATATATATATTTATTTATCTAATACTAGTAATGCATTAATAAACACATTATATATTATACAATCAAATTAATGCCCCATGCAGAAAAAAAAAAAAAAAATAATAATTACATATACTACGAGTTATATGTACAACGTTTTTCAATGAAATTATCAGCTGCTTTTATATATTTAAATCTTTCATACCACTTATTCATATGTGACATGCGGGTTGTATGTTTTTTCTTTTTTCAAACTCAATTTTCTGTGAGTTTTCCGTTCAAGTTTATAAATATTTGATATATTCTACAACTAATTTCGTGACTCACGGATTAAAAAATTAGAAAAAAATGAAAACTTTTTATTGTAAAAACTAGTCTCACTGTAATTAGAATAAATAATGTTATTATTTGTGTGTAAAAATTATTATTGTGGATTCTTTTTTTTTTTTTTTTTGTAAATAGAACAAATAATGATACGATTTGTCAATATTATTATTTTGATACTTTTAATGAATCATACTCCTTTTCAAATCCGGATAATATGCGAGTGTTAAACTAGTATTCTATATATCTATATTATACTAGTTTAACACCCGTGTATTACACGGAACTTATCAAAAAATAAATATAAAAAATATTTTTAATAATTACTGAATTTTAATTTAAAATAAAAAACTAAAATAATGTATTCTCAACACGTGTCTTGTACATGTCTACTCTATTTATTAATTATGATTAATATTAAGTAGTTTTATATTTGATGTTTAAATTAAGTTCATTAATCATCTTAGTTACATACTTACAAATATTCAAAAAGGGTCACATTTTAAACCCGTTTCTAATATCTATTTTATTAATTATTATTATTAAATAATTTTATATATTAATGTTTAGAATAAAATCGTTAATAATTATTAGTTACATACTTTGACATATTCAAAAGATGTCATATTATCAACCCGTGTCGCTTTGTACTGGTGTCTAATCAATGTTTACTAATTATTAGTATATAATTTAATAATTTTATGTTTAGACTGAATACATTACAAATATTTAGTTACATACTTAGATTATTGTAAATAACTCGTATTTTACATATATAGAATATTTGAAATCCCAAAAATAAAATTATTTTAAATTATATCATCAATAAAATTTATTTAATTATTTTCATGGTAAATTTTTTTTGTAATTAAAATCATTTCATATGTAATTTATCTTTTAATTAAATTAACCAATTTAGATCTTATATACTAATTATATATAACTTATTTATAATTTAAAAGAATCTTATTACTTCAAAAATGGAAGAAGTGAGAATCAAAGGAAAGTATTGAATTAGGAAAAATATAATAAAAGAATTGAATTAGGTAAGACACAATAAAAAGAAGGGGCAATTGCCAAATACTACATAGGAAAAAATATTTTTGTCAAATATTATGACTAATTATACAAAATGTCAAATAGTCCAATCACAAATATACAATTACAAGGTTACCCCTAATAATAATAATAATAATATAATAATAATAATAT
>BMAC01000494.1:227559-270059 GCA_014905375.1 Phtheirospermum japonicum
GTTATTGTTATTGTTATTGTTATTATTATTATTATTATTATTATTATTATTAGTTATTTTAATAGTAAGGGTATTGTGGTATATTTATATCACAATTTTGGACTATTTGGCAAAAAGTAAGTACTATATGACTTAAAATTGGATGGAGGACTAATTAACAAATGGACCTCCACCTGGGGTACTATTTGGCAATTTCCCCTAAAAAGAAAAGTATTAAATTAGGTAAATATTAGGCTCGGATGACAAATAAGCAAACGAAACACCATAATTTTTTATTTGTTAAACGAAGCATACGAAGCAAACACATAAATTAATAGGATTTTGCATTAATATATTAGAGTGATTTTACTGTATACACGCTCTTCTCCTTTAATTATATAGTAATAATTACATGTAACTGATTACATATTACTAAATATAATATTATTGACTTTTTAAACATGATTTATCATCTCTCTTCTCCTTTAATTATATAGTAATAATTACATGTAACTAATTACATATTACTAAATTCAATATTATTGACTTTTTAAACATGATTTATCATCTCTCTCTCTCTATATAATGTAATATCGTATACTTTTTACATTATTTGATATTTATAGTAAAGCACAAATGATTTGAATTATACAATAAATAAATATTTTGACCATTAACAAATATTTTGAATACTCAATATTTTAAATGCCAAAATTCATGATCCGAACGAATTATAGTCCAAATAAGCTATTTGGAATTGTAATTTGTTTTCTTTATTCTTTTTACTCCACCTTACTTTGTAATATTTAAATAAAATAAAGTGAATCAAATAGAGGTATTTTAATTTTTGTTATGTAATTATTATTTTTAAAAATAAATGAGCATATAATTTAGAGCAAACAAAAATAAAAAAGAAATCAATCTTTCGTGGATGAATGAGTAACCAGTATGATTTATTAATAAAAAAAAAAAACTTAATAAAAAAAAAAAGAAAATAAAATACAACTCATTCTACGGTTATATTCCTTTTATAAGTATCATCGTAGTTAATTAATTGAGAAATGAAGTTTAGCCGCAAATTGGAGTCACGTGCACTCTCGTCTACCGTAAAGCAATTATATTTAATATATCAACCTTATCTTAACCGTCCACACGATCATGTCTTTGACCAAAAACGTGTGATAAATACTATACTCTCCATAAACTATTTTGTACACTCGATATTAGCTTGCAGAATCATGGGAACTTATATGGTACATGGTGCACTGTGCAGTGAGTTCACGATTTTCCACTTATTATTGAATAAAAAAATTGTTACAAATATTAATAAATAGATAAGTATAAATGCGTGAGGTAGGGTATATAGTATTTTCACGGCACCGTAAATATTTTCCAAAATCATAGTACGTTGAACTTACTTTTCGAAGGAGTTTATAAATTATTTCCTCATGATAATTTCTTTTAAACTATTTGGTAAACATTCTCATTAAACTCCTTCTAGTTTATTTGTCTTATAATAGAGTTCTATTATAAAAAAATTACGAATTATAGTAATTTTTAATAAACTTTTAGTGTGTTGAGAAAAATAATAACGTTTATTCATTTACATTGTAATATATATTTATTTTATGAACTAACATATTATTTTATTTTGTTTAAAAAATAGTGTTCTTAAACATAAGTAAATTCATATATGTTATTTTAATTATTTTATTATTTTTAAAATATTTTAGAAAGTCTTTATTTATTATAAAAAGAAAAACATATGAAAAATATAACTAAAACAATTATAGTGATAAATAAAAGAATTCTCATATCTAATAAAAACAATATTATTGTAAAATTATAAAATAATATGTTCATTTATAAAATAAAAGATATGCTTTTACTATCCAATTTTTTTAATTTAATTATATATATTTTTTTTACATCTTAAAACATGTAATATGCATCTTAAATTATAGATGTTGAGAATGTGATTAATTTGATATATATTTCATTTAAAACGAATAAAAATTGAAAAAGTTATGGTTTGTTGAAGATTTGAGTTTTATTTCAAATTTTTGAATTTGCGGTTTATAGACGAAATTTGCGATGTTTTTTGTAAACAATCGTAGTATTTTTCTTTTTTAAATCTATTTGTGCTTTCTATGTTAAGTATAAAATAAAATATTTGTTACGGTATAAAAAGATAAAACTGGTGTTTTTTTCTAGTAAGTTAATAACTTATTAGATAAATTACAATTTGTAACTTTTTATAAACAAATATTAATTAGGTCGAATAAGTTATGAGTAACTTATCAAAATTTACCAAAACAACCTAAATGAGTTTATCAAAAGGAAATAAGTTCTAAATATTTACAAAAAACATAAATCAAGCAAGGCTGTGGGGTGTTATAGTTTATCGTTTCAAGCATTTCATCTCTCTCTATCTTTTTTTTTTTTTTTTTTTTTTTTTTTTTTTTTTTTTTTTTAATTATGAAAGTTGAATATATGATTACTTGTCTTACCACTCCTCTCATTCGTCAATTTATATGTAATAATAATAATAATAATAATAATCCTTCGGTTCGAAAATTATAGAACACTTCCTTTTTTTGGTTTCAAATTATAATACACTTCTCATAATTATTTAATGCATTTAATTATGTATCTATTTAATACACATTGATATCAACATTTAATGAGTTATTAGTGTTAAAATAAAAATATAATTGGAAAATGTAGGTAAAATTTAAATTTTTAATCATACTAACTATTTTTTCTTAATTTTCGTGAAATTAAAAACTCTCTATTTTTATGGGACACGTGGAGTATCGTATTGGCGGAAAGATGCATCCTCCAGACGCCCGAAATTTTTTTATGCAAAAAAATATTATTACTATGTCCGAAATCTTTTTATTTAATATGCAAATGTTGTTATGTATCTCTTACTTATTAAAACCTAATTTATTATTTACTTCAATTTTTTTGAAAAAAAAATCACTTAGATACCTGAAAAGTAAAATCTATACTTTATAGTGAAGATTTCTTACTTTATGTTAAAAAATATAAAAAAGTAAAATTTCTTTTACTTTATGTATGAAAAGATTAAAAAAAATGATTACTTTGTAAATTGAAATTTTCTAGCCCAATAAATAATTAGCAAAAAATAATATTAAAAAAAATGGTCAATAAATTTTTTCTGGCGATAGGTCGCTGGTAGTCGACGAGGGGAGGTGACAGTGGTGATTATTAATATTATAGTTTAATAATTTCTATTTCTACTCCTAACTAAAATTGAAATGAGCCCAGAAAAATGAGATGTTTATCTAATACTCAATCACCGTATTTTTTGCACAAATTGAAAACTTTATTGGAACGAAAGTATAAGCAATCACACATTTAGTATTTTTAACATATAAATTTTTCTGAACAGTAATACTACTAATAATAATAATGAGAAAAAAAAAATTAGAGTGAAAAGAGGAAAGAGGCTGCGAGTGTGCGAAGGCATTATAAAGTGGAAAGTGAAGGCATAGAGACAAGGACAGGTGAGAAAGGGTTTGGCTTTTTTAGCTTTATTTTGCAGGGAGACCCTCGACTTTTTCGCGGGCTTTCACTGAACCCATTTTCTGACCCTTCTCTGGCGCGGCCCGGTGGGGTCTCCAATCCTCTGAGACGCACTATCCACTGTTCCGCCACTATCGGCCATTTAAACAAAACTCCACCCCCCACTCTCACACTTCCTTTTTACCCACACGCTGTCCCACGTTGTACCTCCTCCATTAATCAAACATGTCATCTTCTTAAATTAGCACAACAAGAGATTTTAAAGGAGAAATTATTTTTTCTCCCCAAATTAATTTTTATAATTTATTATATAAATATTATTTGGGGTAAGTCGCCGTATTAATTGTAGCACATTATTCAATTCAGGGCATAAAATCACGAGAATTCTGATTTAGAGGGTAAATTGTTTTCCATTCTTAAATGATGCTACTATTAAGGTTCTTGTAACAATTTAGAGTTACTTTATAATTAGTAACTTTTATTATTACTAGTAAAGTAATCTATGTTAATCTTCATTTTTAATACACGCAATTTATAAAATTATTGTTTTTTTTTTTCTAAATATTAATTCTTGTTATACTTTTACCCAACTCATTTTTAACTATATCAATTTGCCATTCTTTAAAAACTAAGAATAGGTTAAAATAAAGATATTTTGAATTTTAAAAATAGTGAAAATATGGGAGTCACTTTGAAAAAATGAGATTGATCGAGATCTATAATTTGCTTTGGTCTTAGAAAATACTGTGGAGATCTGTCAATAGTAGTATATATATTAATAATTTGGGAATATTTATAAAATGAATTTATTTTAAGAAGTCAAAAAAAATAATTGTTTAGAATGAAATGAATAAACATTAATCGAATAAATCAAGTTGGTTGGACGGAATTTTTAATTTTGAAACTTCATCTTTCTTTTTCTTTTTATTTTATGTAACTTTGTGTGCTCTATACAGCTATTGAAAAATTGGATTGTGCTAGTTGATGTGGATTGAGGACCACCTAAGAGGCTAAGACCCATTGTCTTGGCCTATGGAGATTTATTCAAAAGATATCTGGCCAAAATTTGTCAGTCTCGGAATTATTATTTTGAGAAATAATTTGTTTGGTTCATTTCCATATATAACATCGACGATGAATATCAAAACTTGCATTTTTATAACAAAATTAATTAAATTGCAACACCTAGAGCCCAAAAGGTCAAATATTCATAGTTAAAGCTGGATGCAAAAAGTGACTTTTATAAATCTACACAAGCCAAATAGAAAATTTCACAAATTCTAATGGAAAATGTGATCGAGTATTTATAACATTTAATTAAGGAGGTTTCTATTTATTTTTTTAATTGTGGTTTGTACACATTTAAGTTACACATTACATAATTCTGATATCCTGATGTATATTTTTCTAAACCTTTCAATTTGCCTAATTAAGTCATCATTAATTAGAAGTGATCTTATGATCTTGATTGATTGCATTGATTCAACAAAGTAAAAAAAATAAGATAAAAATAGTAGTGATGCTTAATCGAACATTACAAATATAAGAGTATTACCCCTCATAATTACGTAAATTAACATTCTAATTTTTAAATGAACAGTAGATTGCTGAAATTTTCCAACCTAAAATTAATAATACGTCTTTGTCACACATGTATTCTTAAAATGAAAAAGAAAAAGTCTTGTAAAACGTCGTTTGAATTCAAAATTACGTGAATAGTACTTGAAAATTACGTGAATAGTACTTGAAGTTAAATTATATATGAAAAATAATTAATATTGTATTTTATATTGTATTTAATAATATATAATTATTAAATTCAAGAATGATAAAATAAAAGAGATAAATATATGTAAGATATTATTGATGCAATACTAAAAATACAAAATTTCAAATAAATGATAATTGAAATTTTAAAATTTCAATTCCCGTACATAGAGTCTTAAATTAAACATCTACCAAATGACTACAAATCAAACATACACACACAACAAGCATAGGGTTCTTCCAAACAAGAGATATACTCCACCGTCCCATAAAAATAGTCTAATATTTTATTTCCGTCCATCTCACAAATATAATCCAGTTACTATATTTAATATATCATTAATTTTTTATTTATATACATACAATTAATTAATATTCTTGAAATACTAGTATTTTACATATTAAATTAAAAATTGATGATTATAATGTAAAATCGTACAGTTTCAATAATAAATATACTAATTCCAACACTAATTTATGTAATCATTATTAATTGTTATTAATAAATTCAAGAAAGGTATAATTGGATAACCCAACTAAATTAATAATTTAACTATATAAATTAATACTCCCTCCATCCCATAAATATAGTCCAGTATTATATTTTCGTCCGTCCCACAAAGATAGTCCAGTTACTATATTTAACATATTATTAAATTTTCATTTCCACAAATACTCTTAATTAATATTTTTGAAATACTAGTATTTTATATGGTAAATTGAAAATTGATAATTTCAATGTAAAGTCTTACTATTTCAATAACAAATATACTAATTTCAACACTGATTTTTATAAGAATTAATTGATATTAACAAATTTAAAAAGGATGTAATTGGAAAATACTAACTAAATTAATGACTTAACTATATAAACTACTCATTTCTTAATTCGTGTGAAATCAAGAAATATTAACTATTAATTTGGGATGTAGGGAATAATTTTTTAATTTGTGTAAAATCAACCGCAAAATTATCATTTCGGACCGGAGAGAATACACATCGGGTTGCGCTATTCGGCAATTAATTAATTTTCCAAGTTAAAAAGGCTATAAGAAGAGGCCGACGTGGCAAAGCAATAGAAGTTGCAA
Source organism: Phtheirospermum japonicum (assembly GCA_014905375.1). Lineage (NCBI taxonomy): Eukaryota > Viridiplantae > Streptophyta > Magnoliopsida > Lamiales > Orobanchaceae > Phtheirospermum > Phtheirospermum japonicum. Next base: position 233,946 of record BMAC01000494.1, read on the forward strand.
AAAGAACTAGAGTGGTCATTTTCTAAACAGAACATGTCGGCTATTAAACGCCGAAGGTAAAATAGGCCCTAGATTTGTGCCCTCATCGTACGGTCAACAAGTTAATTACAGTGACTTGCCAAACTTCTTGACTCTCTTAAATCCCGCTCCACGGTGTTGATTGCATGTCCATACGTACGCGTTTACTACGCACTGCAACAGCTATGATGATGATCATGAGGTACAACTTCACATCATCATGATTTTTCTCTTTACTATATTTAAATGGGATTGGTATATTAGATGAATACAGTATTTGTGATTGGAGAGGATTTTATTATCTTGAATTTACTATAAAATTGTGTGTTTGATATTTTGAATATTGTTTAAATTGCAATTTCAATTTTATTTAATTCGAATTTAATTTATATCAAGAATTAATGAGTAATATTCAAAATAATAATAACTTGATAAGAAATCCCACATGGGCTATAAATATAGACCACTACCATTGCCCTTTTAACTAATCCTTGAAGCCTTCAATCGATGATATAAGATCTAAATAATGAAGGAAGAGCGAGATAGTGACGTGGTTTTTGTAGAAAAAGGATTGGAGAAATATAATTGTAAACTATATGACAATAGCGACGTGTTGACTAAATGAGATATAAATACTGTAAATGTCAATCCATCTATAGCTAGTTTCAAAACTCACCCACAAGCCATAAGTTTTATCCCTAATTTTTCAGAATGCGTGTTCATTGATGTTACATGTATATATGTATACTACATGGTCAACAAGAGTCCAAGATACTATGTTCTTAAAGTAAAAAAAAAAAAAAACAGAAAAAAGAATTAGAATTTCTTAACTAATAAGACTAAAAATAGCATAATTAAGGTTCAACTAGAAGTGTCGATCAGATTTCAGGTTAATCAGATAACTGCCAGTTGCAGTTCAGACGATTTCGATTTCAAAAAACTTTGAACTATGAAATGCCGGTTAAAAAAATCGATTATTTTCAATTAAAAATCGCCTTAAAAAAAGAGAAATCACTAGTCGAGACCGACGTAAAAAAATCGGCTAATCGCCGGTTACAAAACATAACCGAAACTGACTTTTGTCCTATTCAGTTACGGTTTGTCTTTTTACAGTTGAAAAAAACTGCCGATTAAAAAATTATCGATTTTAACTGGATTTGCATCTCTTTAGGTCCAACCCTAGTCCAAAATTATCACACTATATTAGTATTACGTAGATTAAATCTTTCATATTCACAAATTATATCAATAGTTTCAATTATTCACTCCGATCACATTTATGTGTCGCTTTATAATTTTTTTACATTTTTGTCCAATTATATAAGTAAAGAGAGAGAAAATCTTAATTAGAAATATAATTAACTAAATATAACACATTAGTGAAATTCATATATTTCTTAATTTCTCACATGAATTCTAAATCTACAACTAATATAAAACAAATTGAGTAATTAAATGTAGGCCTATGAAATATACAATAAAATTTCACTTTTTAAATAAGATACCATATCAAATTCACATGGTGTCATAAGAAGATGAAACCTTAAGCTATACTAACACACACACAAAACCTTCCATATAAAGAAGTAACATTTTAAGGTAACCAAAAATCATTGGGAAGATAAATTGGGAAGTACAAAGAAATCTGGTGGTAATCTTTTAGAGAGACAGAATTAATGACTTAGTAAAAGATTCCATGAAACTCCAAGGAACACTATGATGCACCCTAGGGTTTGGGCTCTACTTGTATTTGTTTCTCTAATTCAACACTTTCCCAAGTTATAAAAACAGGCACAGCACCAAACCTCACTCTGTGCTTAAAGGGGTAATTTCGATAATTGCGCGGACTTTTATGTAAAATTCCCAACCCTTGTCCCCGGATTAACCTGCGTGGGTACAAGGGTAAACCCTGGGGATTGATGAATTTATCCAACAGGAAATTCAAAAAATGAATAGGCGGAAAAAAATAATAAAAATAAAAATTGGGGGAAAAAAAAAAGAAATAAAGTGGGTTTTTATGACATTGTCAGTGTGCCAGAAGTCAATCTGGGGTTGTGGGGCATTGACCATGTCCTAGGCTCTACGAGTATTTACTGGCTACAACTATACAGTAGCTGATGCTACTATGTACTTTTATCGAGCTGGGACATTAATAAATGATACTAATATTAATAATATTTATTATTATTATAATTTGTTGAGGATTTTTGGGATCTTTATTTTATTTTTATTTATTAATATTGTTGCACCCCCTTTTCATATTTTCTTTTTTAAAAATATTATTTTCCTTTAACGTGGGAGTATATAAGTTGAGCTTTTGGGTTGTCGTTTTCGTATGTGGTGGAGTTTGTTGGCGAGGTCTCTCTATCTCCGAGTCTTACTGTCAGTTTTATCTAGTTGGAGAATTTATTGGATTGAGGCCCAAACATTAAGAACGATGAGTGGGTCTGCAACATATGGGCCTCTACGTAAGCAGGCCGAGCAGAGGGCCAGCCTGGTCTTTGATGTATTTAAATATGATATATCATATAATAAAGTGAATTAAATAAGGAAATTTTAGTATTTGTTGCATAATCAATCAATACTTTGAAAAATCTATATATATATATATATAAAGTCTAGCGTTTCTAAAAATATTTTTCAACATTCTCCCTCCAAAATGACATGCTAAAAATAGTAGTTAGTTTTAATTAATTGAAAAATATAAAAGTCATGTATTTATATCTATATTTAAGTTATTACTTACATACTTATTAAATTATATATATATATATATATATATATATATATATATATATATATATATATATATATATATATATATATATATATATATATATATATATGGATCATATTTAAATCTTAGATATTACTTGTATATAGTATACGAATTCGCATATATAGTTATTCAACTAAAACCTGTCATTACGAAATGTATACACATCTAATTAATTATAAAGCTGATACGATAAATTAAAATTAATATCTATAATTATTATAATCACATTAGTTTATATAAGACTTGCATATAAATGATTTTTAATACATTTATATTCAGATATACAATAATTAAATTTATTTTTTAAATCAGAATATGACAAGTTGGAATTACAATTAATAAATCTTATAACTATCTATAACAATATAATAAGCGAGCAGTATAAAAGAAAATTATTTTCAATAACTTTTTTATTAATGAATGCATGGTTACCATTTTCTATATACAATAAAAATTTCTTCCAAGGATATTTATATACTACTACACAATATTTTCTCTACATAGTTAAAAAAAATAAGTATAGGATTATGTTATAATGAATATTTATGCATGATCAATGTCTTTAACATTAAATGCATGACCAAGAATTCTTATAATGACATATACTAATTGATTCATATTAGTTTTTAATCGATTCAAATCATGTCCTACAATTAGTAATATAAGATGAGTATGGATAAAAAACTTTGTAAAATTTTAATTTAAAATATTTTAATATCCCAAAGTTTCAAAATAACTAAAATATATAATAATAATTACTAAGAGTCTTCATAAATAATTATTTACTTTCTATTAAATGACCTAATATATAATTTAACCTTCAAATATAATTATTTGGTTCAATGTATGTGTGTTTAATCATATTTTAAATAAATAATAATAATTTAAATTTTCCTTCAATACAATATATTAATCCTTAACATCAAAATGGTAAAGTACGAATTATACCCCCCATCAAATATTATTTATTAAAAATTAAATAATACAAAATAACCTTCATAAATAATTAATTAATTTGAATATGGATTAATCATCTTTAATATCTAAGGTAAAATCTAAATAATTTAAAGTAGATAATTATCCCACTAAAAATATAATAATCTCCATTAATTATAATTGAATTAAAATTAAAAGATTTTCTACATAATCCCTGATCAAATGTAATTTAAAGTCCCCAAGAAAAATAAAATAAAGTAAGTAAGTATTGCAGTAATCAATTATTTCTAATGTTCAACTATCTTTATTTTAATGGAAAAATAAAAGTAATCAAAAGTTATATATTGCTGCAAATAACCAAAAAAGAAATCCAAATCCTTATATATATAACAATGATATATTTAATACTTTGTATACACACTTTCCTTACGTGTGTCACTCTATTAATATGAGATATTTTCTAATAAACAAATAATTTGATCTTTTAATCAATACATAATTAATTGATAATTATAATATATGATGACAAATAATAAATAGGTATGATCTTATTTTTTACAAAGTTGATCATGTTGTTTATATTTATACATAATTTATTGATTGCTCATTTGATATGACATTGACGATGTGGGTATTGTCCCCTTAAAATTAGTAATGTTAGCAGACCACCCACATAAACTTACCTCAACAATCTCGAAAAGGGAAACTTTCAGTTAAAATCATAAAATAACTTTACCGATATGGGAATGTAATTTTATGTGATTATCTTTGAATATAATTGTTATGGATTTGAAATAATATTTAACTAATCTTCAGTTAAAACCATAAAATAACTTTACCAGTACGTAGAGTTACTTTTATATGATTATTCTTGGGAATAATTGTTATAGGTTTCAAATTTTTTTTATTAATTTTGGATATCGAATGTATTTTAGGTGTTTTTTTTTTCTCCCTCTAATTTAATAGGAGAATAGCTTGAATGAGTTTAACAACAATTCATTTTATTTTTTGTTGAATATTGATTGGTATTGATTTTATTTATTATTCTATCATGGTTGATTTTTTTTCTTAGTATTCTACTTCTAATATTTCATGTTCTACATATGGATATTACTTAGTTTTATAAATTTTAATTTTTGAAAATGTAGGCTAAAGCTAGAAATGTCTTCTATTTATAATTCAAGATGATTAAACCATTCAAGTATGATGTATGAGAGGGTGAATGATTTAGAAGAACTAATTAAAAATTATTTTTCTATTTAATATGGTTCTTAATAATAATATTTTGATAAATAAAAAAGAATCGAAAAATATTTAATTGCCGATCAATTAGTATTTTTAGTGATTCTAAAATAAGAAAATCAACCGCGTGGTATCTTTATAAAAACAACGAGACTTTATTAATTACGTATGTAATTAAATAACTCAATCGATCTATAGAGTATAACAAAATATCAATCTCATCATACATACTATTAATATTACACGGTACATGTTAATAAAAATATGTTAGATGATAATTGTATATTAAAATTAACTAAATTACATTTAAAATGTGTAAAATGATATTATAGGATTTATTTTAATGTTATTATATATATATATATATATATATATATATATATATATATATATTTTAATTTTTAAAATACCGAGGGGACGAAATTCCCATCGATAAAATTCGAGGGCACTGAGTTCCCCCAGTATCACCGAGGGGAATTCTTTTCCTTCAATACTTCACCGAGAGAATCCTCTTCCCTCAATATTTTGAAAATAAAGGAAAAAGAATATAATTATCAATTAATTAGTATTTTTTTGTAATTCAAAAATAAGAAAAATAATCACATGGTATCTTTAAAAAAAAAACAAGAGACTTCATTAATTACGTATGTAATTGAATAACTCGATCGATCTGTACAGTGTAATAAAAAGATCGATTGTATCATAATATTAATATTACACGATACATGCCAAAAAATATAAGTTTGATGATAATTATATATTAAAATCGTGTGAGTCAAATTTTAAATGAGTAATATGAAATTATAGTGTTTATTTTCATTTTATAATTATTTTTAATTTTCAAGGATTTTTTTTTTACCCTCAATAGTATTTATTTATTTTTATTTTTCATTATTTGTCGAGGCATCAAATACCCTCGATATTACCGAGGGCATTTGATTCTCCTAGGTATTTTCAAGGGTTTTATATTCCCCTCAGTACTACTGAGTTTTTTTTGCTCGATATATATTACATCGAAAATCCTTTGACATTGCCTTCGATAATAGTGACGGTAAATGTTGAAGCTGATTTACTGAAGGTTTTATCGAGGGTGTCATTACCGAAGGTTTAATCCCTCCGTATTGCGTCACTAAAAATCTCTCGCTATTACTGAGGGCAAATATGCTCTTGTTAATCCATTATTTTTTTTTGTAGTGAATTTTATTTCATATTTATCATATTTTTAATTTATAATTGAGATTTCTAAAAGTCAATGTGAACGTCAACACTACAAATATATTGTGTACAAAAGAAATTAAATAATACATACTTAGTGATTTAATTGATTAGAATAAATAATAACACTAATATTCAATTTACATATTTATATATTCGTGCATCGCACGGGTATAAAGTACTTAGTTGCATATAATTCGTAACGAACAAAAGACTGAAAGTAGAGAGTTTACTTTAGTGAATCAAAAGTTGGAAATATTTGTATATAAAAATTGCAAAAGCATTTAAGATGAGGGGAATTAAATTGTAATTAATTTAAAATACATGTGATGTTAATAATAGTTGATCTTCATGGCACTGTACAATATAAGAGAAGAATACACTTATTATCAAACACAATTGCTATATACAGCCCCCAATGTAAATTTATTTAATTCCCTTCACGACAAGGAATAAAAGGGTACAAAGTAAGGAAAAAAATAAAATAAAAAGCTTTTTACATAAGAATCAAACCTGAATATTCGGTCACGGTTTCAATTGCAACAACTCTATGACTATGTAAGACCTGACCGAAAACCGATCAAGATTTTCTATTTCTTCTAGTGTTTCATCTTATACTCTCTAGAATGTACAAAAAAAAAAAAGTCTATCATGTGTACGTAACTTGCACTGATATTGACAGAATAGAAGATGAAACACTAGAGAAATAAAAAGATCTCAATTGCGATGGAACAATAAGAAAGTGAACAGGGCATGTTCTGTCGTCTCATTTCCATACATAACAAACAACCTTTTTTCTCTCTTTCTAAAATACCTAGGGAAACTAATGAAACTTAAAGCTAACGTTGTACCCTTTGGAATTGGCTCTTTTCAGCATACCTTTATTACTCGTTGGACCAGTTGGCGTCGACGGTGATGGAGGAGTTGGAGTCGACGGCGATGGTGGGGTCGACGTCTCGATTGAGCACGAATCGCTGCGACGCAAAGTTGTGGAGGGACACTTTAAAATCCCCTTTATAGGCTTCTTTTTATCAAAATCGTCACTGGAATTTGAACTGCTGCCCGTTTTTTCTTTTTCAAGTAAATTAAATACATCATCACTTCTAGGAGATGAGAAATTCCCAGAACCACCCTGAGAGATTTCAGCATTGACAAGAACATCCACGATTGGACCATCTTGGCACTTGCCATTCACAAGGACATTTTTGTCAAACATATTATTTTTATTATTGTTGTTTTTACCCACCATTTTATTCGCGTGGACAAAATTATCATCAAATGGCCCTTGCTTCCTCTTTCTAACTTTTGGCAATTTGAACCATCCTTCGGCCAATAGATGAAGAGAATTCAAATTCTTCATAAAAGAGCTCTTTTTCGAAAAATAATCCAATTTTTTCTTATCATTAGCACCCGACAAGCCCATTGCGATAACAGTTGTAACAAAAAGCTGGCAAATTGCACACTTAATTTGCTCGTGCCTCTCAAAAGACGAGGCCTCTGTTAATCCAATCATTCTCTTGATCCCAAGAACCTTTCGGGCCAACTCGTCTAATTCGGATCTTTTGTATTTCGGATCCTTTAGGCCTTTTGCAGCTAAGTAACCAATATCCGATTCGTTTTTCGTCAGCCCCAATTCCTCAAATGGGAACAAATCAAATTTCTCGGGTATGCCAAAGCCCACGACGTGAATCCGTTTGTCGGCGAGGAATTTGTGGATGCCAGCTGGCAAGGCCTCGCCGGCCCCAAACCTGAGGATCACGCAGCCCAGCCCAAAACAGAGTAGCAGCAATATAACTGACGGGTCACGCGGGTGGTACATGACGTCCAAGCCCACAATGGGCCGGCGGGCCCAAATCTTACCGTCTGGGAATAGAAAGCCCATTTTGCATATAGATTCGAAATCTTTGGTCTTGAAGGTGATCCCTTCAAGCTTAACTTCAAAACGGTCTGTTTTCAAGTACACAGTCCCTGCCATTTCTTTTGTATCATAGAAACTCAAATGAAAGAAAAAAATGAAAGAAAAAAATTGAGAAAGAAAATGAGTTTTTTGTTTCTTCAATATGTCACAGAATGTTGCTTGATCAAATTATATTACCAAAGACAACAAAGATGAAACAATATCAATGGGGGCCATAGCAATTGAATTTGACACAAGCGAAGGGCAAAATCAGAGTGGGAAGCTATTTTTCATAAGAGAGGGAAGATGAGGAAAAAAGGGAGGGAATTAATGGTTATACAAAGTTAAGTCCTATTTAAAGAAATAAGCACCAAAAATTAATTGTGGATATGTTTAGCATCTGATTTATCCGGTCAACTAAGTAAGTGGTTCATCATGAATGTAGCATTTTCTTTTGGAAGGTTTAAGATAATTGTACTTTAGAAATTCGTTTTACCCTGGAATTGTGGAGATGAAAGTGTATAGCATCCACGTGTGATGTATATGAGATAAACGAGGTCAAAGTAAAGTTTACACGTACAACATTAGAGAATCTTCAATATGTTATCTTAATAAAAAGTTATTCTTATACAAATAATTTATCATCCAATGTATTATTGGATAGACATTTTATTACTTGATTGACATGTGTTAAAAATCATTTAACATCAAAAGACTAGTACTCTTAGGCTGCGTTTGCAAAGGTGGATGGAATGAGAATCATTTAACATCAAAAGACTAGTACTCTTAGGCTGCGTTTGCAAAGGTGGATGGAATGGGACTGACTGAGATATCTCAAGCAATCCATCATTTGTAAACAAAATTAAAGGCCCGGGATATGAATCACAGCCCGCTAATAATCCAGCCAAGTCATGATAATTGTCCACTGGTGATCTTTCGGATAGTTGTATCCCTACAATTCCACAATTGAAAATTATCTTTTTACCCTCAAATCTTTTTGTCTTTGGACCTTCTTAAGCCGAGTAGGTCAAATAATTACTTATGTGCCGCACATAAATAAGAGTTGAACATCTAACTCTAAATCAGTCTTTTGTAAACAAACCAGACAAGTCGATGGGAAGAGGAAGAAACATCCCTAACCTAAAATCCGAATCCATTGAGATGCGTGACATGAATGGAGTGGTGGAGGTTCGAAGAAAGCCTATCGCTGTCGTTGCCGTTATTGCCTTTGGTTTTGAGTTTAGATCTATGGTGGCCTCCGCCGATAAGGTGACGCTTGTCGGGGACAACCAAGTATCACATTCAAATCAACCCTTGTTGCCAGTTTCTGTAACCAAGTTTATCAAAATTCATATTTTTTTTCCTTTTTTCTTTTATGTTGGGTGGTTAAGAATTATGTAAATATTAGCTGCCAATTCAATTCATTCCACTAAAATTATCAGATTTTCGATGTTCTTATGTTTCTTTTCTTTTTAAATTATTATATATATATATATTATATATATATATATATATATATATATATATATATATTATAGTTTTTTTATGGGTAAGTAATTCATTTTCAAATTTGTGGTATTTGCTGTTGAAAAGTACGAAATGTATATTTAGTCGAATCATTATGGTTTGATGAACTGATGTGTGATTTGCAGGATATGTATATTTTGAAGTTTTTAACAATAATTTGCAGGATATATACATAAATTGAAATGTATATATATTTTTAATAATTTCCCAATTTAAATATATACATATATACGTATATATTGAGGTTTTTTAACAATAATTTGCAGGGTATACCGGGTAATGTTAGTAATAAAGTTGAAATCTCACGAAACAAATCACTTCAAAACACTAATATCCTTCACAAAAAGACATCATTTCTAAAACGGCCCATATAAGCACCTACTACTGAATATTATGATTTTTGCTAACAATATTGCTTACGTTGATTTTTTGTTGAAGATTTCCAGAACATACCATCCTCCTTGAAACATATACCTGCGAAACCATTCCTGCACTCCACAAAATGAGGTAAAAAATCACTATGTACTCTGTTTTTTTGTTTTTTTTTTTTTTTTTTTTTTTTTTTTTTTGCATATTGACAGATGAATATTTGTTTCCATTATTACGAATTTTCATAGATGTTCATTACAGGGTGAACCATATATTTATTTCCCCCTTTTGATTTTCTGGAAATATGAATGCTTAGTTTGAGTTAACTGGTCGTGATATCTGAAACTAATCACTTTGTTCGTCGTTACCAAAATGCAATTATGGATTAGGATGAAAGAAGAAATAAAAGTGGTCATGATTATTGAAGAATTGAAGTTGATTTTTTTTCATGTTTGTACACTTCTATCAAAAATAAATTTATGTAATCCCGTCGCATGTGAGGTCGGTCACCGGAAGGCTAGTTACGTGAGCAAATGGCTGACGGGTACAAGGCGGTGATGATGAAGATGTTGCTCGATGGCCGTGTGTGATCTTATCAAAGATTATATTTTTTTTAATATTATTATTGGATGTATGTCCTTGAATATCAATCCATGTTACTGATTTGTATGAATTGTGTACTCATTGACAATGTCAGTTAAGACTTAATTTAAGAACTGTCATGTTTAAAGATTGTATCTCTCTATGGTGTGATTCTTGAACCATGGCTTTTTATTGTATTTTGTCTGAATATTGTAATATCATGGGTGTTGGTTTGATAGGTTGTGGTTTGACTCTTCATTTTATATGCTTGTGTTGACCTCCACCTACTATTATTTTTGAGAGAGGGAGCAGGTATGAGGATTTCACAAAATGAAGGCTTAAGTCTATTTCTCATTCTGTAAACAGGTTGGTCAGTATGTATATGGGGGAGAACAAGTCATAATAATGGAGTATAATAATAAAAAAAAGGGGTATTACTGTAATTGGACAATTTAATCCCATGTAATTAAATGAAACAAACAAGGAATTTCAATCACCATCCCAACCCCCTTGAAATGCAATCAGAGGAAACAAACAATGGACTGCATTAATCTCTACAGTGCTATCCCGAGTGATCGGATAAATCTATCCTATCCCATCCAACTTTGCAAACTTAGCCTTAGGGCTCGTTTGGTTAGGAGGACAGGACGGGATAGAGGCGGATATCCTAGCTAATCCTGCATTTGGTTTACATTATATAAACCCGTGATAAAACCCACGACCCATGATAGTATCCCGCTTTGGCTTGATAACTTATCCCCTGGTTGATGACCGGATTCAATTATCCATGCTAGTCCTGGACCCAAATTTACCATTCTAACCCTCAACAGTAATAATTTCAGACAATAATACCCTCATGACCTAGTCAAATTACGCTCAAGACTCCATACATACCCGTTACCATGACGAAGAACCCTAATTGCATCTCGTCTGAATTTCCTGCATCCTACCGCGTCAGGTCTAGTTGCTCAGGCACAATTGAGTGAAATCGAAGTTTAAATTGAATCACCAAGGTAATAAACCCTAACCTATAAATACGTGTCGATGCATAATTGTTGTGTTCTGTTGGTACTTTTGTTGGCCCACTTCTGCGGAAGTTTGTTAGTGCATCTTTGTAGTTATTAGTGTGTGTTTATGTCTCTATATCTACCCCAGCTTAGATATACTCTTTGTATCTGCAAACGTTGTTAGTTTTAGTTCTACATATATGCGCGTGTTTATGTCTCTGTCATGAATCGGAGGCAATTCGCCGGTGATTGTATAATTAGGGCAAAATATGAAATTGGGGAAGAGACGATCGGGTCAAGTTCTGGAAAAGGAGAAGGCGAAGGTTTTTTTCTTATGTTGGATCCGGGCTGCGAGCTGTCGAGTGGGCTGGAGGAGAACTTTACAAACAAACCCAACTAATGGGCCGCGAGCCCAAAAACAGATTTGCCCAGTCTCTTAATTAAATTAGCAGCCCATTTTTATTGTTTTTATTTTATTTGAAGTTGTTGTTAGTTTCCGATTTTAATGGGTTAAGGGACATGTGTATTGGTCCCATCTTACCCTTGGTTATTTGTAGGCTGGAGAATGAGAATGAAAACATTAAGTAGCAATTATAATTTCTATTCCTTCTTAATTTCTCTCTCTCCCTTCCTCTCCAAGTTTCCTCATTCCATTCATCACAAATCATTTACAAGCCCAGAATATATATACAAAATTGATAAACAAAAATTAGTAAATACAATAATTGGTACTCAGAGCCTTTTGAATTCCTGAAATGGCAGAAGTTACACGCTTTAAAGATTTTCAAGAGGCCCAGAAACGCATTGATCAAGTCCTTCAAATGGAATATTCAAAGAGAGAAGCTACAGAAATGAAGTTACAGGAGCATATTAATGGAATCAGTACAGATATGATGAACAAATTTGACCACCTATCCCAAACATTAGCCTCTATCCAGCTGCAGTTGGTCAATACAGAAAAAATGCAGAAATAAGCTGATGAGGGCTCAATTTTGGGTGAACCAGGCTCAGGCTGGACACCACCCAGAAATATTCCCAAGCAACAGCCAATAACACCCCACAAAATGATCCAGGATCAACCACACCATAACATAATCAGCCCACTTCCCAAGATTGATTTTCCCAGATTTGATGGATCTCAAGGTAGGTCTTGGATCTTAAAATGTCAAGGTTATTTTAAGCTCATTCCCAATATTCCAGATGCTCAAAAGGTGATTCTAGCATCTATGCACTATGATGGTAAGGCTGCACAATGGTACCAATTCTATCAGGCAATTGGATCTAACTTGGTCACAGTTTTTGGAAGTTCTATTAGCCAAATCTGATGAATTGAAGGAGACAAAAATTATTGCTGAATTTAATAAATCGAGGCATACACATTCATATTTGGAGTATGTGGACAAGTTTGAAGAGTTGAGAACCTGTATGCTGCTTCTCAACAGGGGTGCCTATTTTGAAGAATAATTTATTGCCAGTTTTATTAGTGGGTTGAGTGAAGAGCTGCAATCTTTTATACACATGTTTGAGCCTACATCCCTGAAACAAACTATTGAGTTGGGGCAAAGACAGTTGCATACATTGGATGCAATTACCAAAAAACTGAGGACTCCAACTAGAACCACTGTTCCTTTCATTCCTAGGAGAAATGAGATAAGTACTATCTTCAGGCCACCACCAGTTCCAAATAAACCTCAGTTTAAGTTACCCACAACCTTTGAGATGGCTGCCAGGAGGGATAAGGGTTTGAGCTATAATTGTGATGAACCTTTTTCTGCAGGACACAAGTGTAAAAACAGAACATCATACCTCATTATGACTGAAGAAGAAGAGAAACAATATATGGAACCCTATTCCAACCATGAGCTGCCTGAATAGGTCATTGAAGATAATATGGAAGAGATTCAGATGTCATTAAACTCCATTTCAGGGGAAGGAGGGTTAACTACTATGAGGCTTAATGGATCAGTGGGCAATGAGAGGTTACACATATTGATTGACATTGGGAGTACCCTGAGTTTCATTCAAGAGTCAACTGCTAAGAGGTTGGGTTGTACTCTTGAACCTGCCAAGCCAATCCTAGTTAAGGTAGCCAATGGACAGAAAATAGTGAGCTCAACAAGGGTGTCTGGTCTTAAATGGAAAATGCAGGGGTATCCTTTTTCTTTCTCTTCAATGGTGTTGGCAAATGAAGGCTGTGACCTAATTTTGGGTGGTGATTGGTTGAAATCCTGCACTCCTGTGGAGTTGGATTATGATCACATAACTTTTATTGTTACATTGATTAGAAAAAAGGGTTAAGATACAGGCAATATCCTCACCCCATGAATGTCATTTAATTTCTGGCCCTACTCTTTTTAAAATGATTCATCAAGAGATGTCATCCCAGGTGGAGGAAGTATATTGGGTTAGGGATAAACCTGAATCAGGGGAAAGTGTTACAAGTTTTGAGGACTTATTGATAGAGTTCCAAGATGTTTTTGAAGAACCACAAGGACTGGCACCTGTAGGGGTGGGGGTGGGTGGTGGGGGGGTGGGGGGTGGGGTGGTTGGTGGAACATCATATCATTTTAAAAGAGGGGAGCAACCCTAAACACCAGTTTCCCTACAGGGTGTCACATAACCAAAAGAACGAGATAGAGGGGATTATCAAGGAGTTATTGAACTCTGGTGTCATAGAACACAGCAACAGCCCCTTTGCCTCCCCTGTCTTATTAGTCAAAAATAAGGATAATACATGGAGGATGTGTGTTGACTACAGATACTTGAATAGCTTAACTATAAAACATGATTATCCTATTCCTATCATTGATGAGTTGTTGGATGAATTGCAGGGGGCAGAATACTTTTCCAAAATTGATTTGAGGTCAGGTGACTTTCAGATATTAATGAGGCCAGAGGATAGATATCTCACAGCTTTTAATACACATCATGGATAGTATGAATTCCTGGTGATGCCTTTTGGGCTTTGTAATGCACCAGCTACTTTTCAGTCATTGATGAATCGGGTTTTTCAGCCCATGATAATGAAATCAGTACTAGTCTTCTTTGATGATATATTAATCTATATCAAGACAGAGGAAGCTCATTACCAGGATTTGAGGGCAGCACTAGTTTTACTTAGGAAGCATACATTGTTTGCTAAGAGGAGTGAGTGCATATTTGGGCAGAAACATATTGAGTACCTAGGCCGTATTATATCCAAGAAGGGTGTTGCAAAAGATCCTACCAAGATAGCAAGCATGGTGAACTGGCCAATACCCACTACCATTAAACAGCTTAGGGACTGGGACGACGAGGAACTTCGACTCGAACCCAATTTTATGGTGTTGGTGGTAGCTGAGGGATAGTCATCGTATTATTAAAAACAATAACAACGTGCATTCATAAAATCAAGATCGGAAAACAGAAGGTCAAAAAATTCACCAATTCAACTGAGACTACAACATATTGTTAAATTTCGAATCTCAAACCCTATGTAACACAGGAAACCCAATCCATAAACATGTATTTAAACTTCAATTACTATGTAGGTAAAATAATTCCACCTACTCGTGAAATCGGGATTAAAAATATCACTCGTACAAATAGAGATATAAACCTCATATACTGGCATCAATTTGAATTTTCGGGCTCAATTGTGCAAATTATAATCGAGATATCTTTGACGAAGAATTTCTACGATGAAGAGGGCACGATTTTACCTTTATCCTGCCTCAATCGTAACCTTCAGCACTGTCGCAGATGGATTCAGCAGATCCGCTTGTGGGTGGAGGATGCGGGTTCGTGGCGGAGAAACCCAGGACCCTATTTTCTTGATTCAGAATATAACAAAACTAGGCTGAGAGTGGTATGATCAATTTGGCTTTTATCCTCCCTATCCTACAAACTAAATGAACGAAATAACACGTCACCCTAATTTTATGAATCTGTCAATCATTTCCTCCAAACGTGAGAATAAATTATCCCAATAATGCTATTCCGAGAACCCTTATTAATTAGTCTAATCCCGCCATCCCAACCAAATGACCCCTTAGTGTAAAATATAGCAATACGAGTGTATTTACATTTTTCATTATATTTGTGGGTTGACTTTTACTTGTGAGTTTCACAACCGCAATATCTTTGTTCAAAACAATGAAAACAAATATGTATTGTTAAGATTAATTAGACTTGAAAGGTGGAGAGATGATGTTTCAAATTTTTTATTATGCTTTTGATCAATGCAAATAGCGGGGTGCACAATTTGCGGTGGGCTTGAATTTTTTAAATATATAAGTTGACTATTTATTGTTTGTTTTTATTTAATTTTTCATTAATTTAACATTGTTAGCAAGAAAAAGGGGTGAGTCCGGACGCAGGTTGACTCCCCTGGCTATGCCATTGCTTTTGATTTAATTTTTTAATTTTGTGTGTTTAACAATTGCAATGCCTTGTTCAATAATTGTTGAGTCAAATATTTCTTTAATACGTTAATAATAATTATTTTATTTAATATTTTAAATTTCTTGTCGAGACTTGTTTGTTTCTATTATATTAATATTTATCCAAAACTATATTTATTTCCTTATACTAGAAAATATTTTTTAGCTACTAAATTATTATTAGAACCCTAGAGACTTGATCTTATTTTCTTACTAATGATATTTACTCGTAATATTTTGTATATATATCTTCCAAATTTTGTAGGTCTCTTTTATGTGTCTATATAAAGTTGATGGATGCTCACAAACTACTCATGCATTTAGAGAGAAATTTCAAAATTTAAACGTTTGAGAGCATTTATTGTTGTTGTAGTTAGATGCGACCGCAAATAGGGATGGCAATGGGTAATGTACCTTATGGGTACCCGCAAAAATTACCCATGATGTGTAGGGAAATTACCCATTTAATGGGTATGGGCACGGGTATGGGTAATTACCCACAATATTTGTTGGGTACGGGTACGGGTATGGGTACCTTAGTACCCACCCCGCCCCATACCCATACATATAATATAAGTAATTTTATATATATATATATATATATATATATATATATATATATATATATATATATATATATATATATATATATATATATATATATATATATATAATTTAAAGGATAAAAATTTGTAATATATTCGAAACTCGAATTCTAAAATAAGGTAAAATAAATTTTGTAATCTTTTCAATTTGTATTATCAATTCTTATTTGACAAGTAAAAGTAATTAGTATATGATATCAACATTTTTTTGCCAAGTTATGGAGATTGTCGGAGGTTCGCGTTTGAAATTTCATGATTTAGTGGTGTAGTGTTGAATTATATTTAAGTTTTTTTAATGATACATAGTATTGTTATATTTGTGGCTTTTTATATAACATCAATTAGCATTAGTTTATATTTTATTGTTAACAAGCGGATAAAGGGTACGGGTAGGGGTATTAAAGTACCCATAGGGTATGGGGATGGGCATAAGATTTGCTACCCACACGGGTATGGGGATGGGGACGGGTATTTTTTTAAAACTCGGGTATGGGGATGGGTATATTAGTACCCTACCCATACCCTACCCATTGCCATCCCTAACCGCGAATGACTTCTCCATCCACTATAACATCCTTAATCTGTAACTGTTTTTCTCCAATTATTTTTACAGTTTTCGTAAATATCCAATATTGTGATTGTGAATCTTAGTGTTTGGAAGAGTTATACTAATTGACATAATATCTACTCTTTATAAGTTTTTAGTTTATATTGACTTAGTGGATTACAACTTTTGTAATCATTGAAACGCAAGTTTTGAATAGTAAAGATTCTCGCCCTATTGTCTCGACTACAAATTACTCTTATAATAAATTTTTTTACATGCGTATCTTTTATTTTTTGCTGTCTTTTATTTTACATTTTTTCACAAAATACACATGTTTTATCGATTAAAATTGTGAATTGAGGTATGCAATTCTTTCAAAAACTATATATAGCTAAGTAGAATCTAAGATAAGTAGCATATTACTCAATTTTCTATAAACAAGCTTGAATAGTTTGAACACAACATACACGTGTCTCATTGATTAAAATTGTGAATCGAAGTGTGCAATTCTTTCGATAACTATATATAGCCAAGTATAATCCAGGTTAAGTAACATATTAGACAATTTTTTTTATAAACAAACTTGAACAGCTTGAAACAACAGAATAAATATATATTGTAAAAATGAATTATAACAAGTGTAATGCCTCGAAATACACTTACTAATCGGATTTGTTTTTGACAACTTTATATAAATAAACTTGAACAACTTGAACGCAACGAAATAAATATATATTGTGGAAATGAATTAGAACAAGTGTAATGCCTCGAAATACACTTGCTAACCGAATTTATTAGGCAAATTATTTCTCAAATATAATAGACACTTACAAACAACCAATTTGCAATTTTACTAGATTGTTTATAAATGCAAGTTAGTGAACTTTGGCCAAGAGGATATAGTGTTCTTTGGTGCAAACAACTAGGTTGAGAAATTTCAATCCAATCAAGAGATATGAATTTATTTGGAAGAGACATAGGAAAACGTTCGCATGTGAAACTCAATTTCGCAATGACATTCCAAATGTATGGTTGTGAGAAATTTTTCTTGAAATCAATCATCCGAAATCCCACATGATATGTGTATCGTTGATTATGAGTGTGCTAATATACTTTAATGGAAAATGATTCCTACTTTTATATTTTATTGACTAGAAGTGAAAAACACTTTGTTACAGCATCTCCAATGCAACAATGTTGAAAGTTAAAAAATTGACACATGGAATAAAAATAATTATGTGGCAGATTAAATGCTTGACATTGTCCAGAACAATGTTAAATTCTAGACATTACTATTGACAATGTCGACAATTAATTTTAAATATATCATCCAATCATGTTATTTCTCTCTCTCTTTATTTTTTCAAAAAATAAATAAAATAAATTATCACATATATAACATTAACATTGATACATTGGAGAGCTTTTTTTTATAAAATGTCAATGTCATTTGCCACATATGTTCAATTAACACTATTGCATTGGAGATGCTAACACTCCCTCTCAAACTGCGATATACGAGTTTATAATTATATAAAAGGAACTTTTAGGTTGCTCTCTTTTTTTTGTGGGAAATTATTTATTGCTATTCTTAGTAGTGCTAATAAATCAATGTATTCAACTATATCTATCTATCTATTTATAAAAGTAAATGTTAGAAAATAATTGCCCATACTTTGCAAAATTAGGGAGATTTTTTTAAAACCTCCCAAACAAATTGACTTTTTATGATAAACTCCCTAAACTTTTTTTTTTTAACAATTTGTTTCCAAAACTATACGAAATTGACACAAATTGCTGCATATATTGATATTCCGGTTAAAGAGGCTCCCAAGGCCGATCAACCTATATTTTTGGACCATCAGACGCCTCACCTCCATCACCATCATATTCGCCATATTTTTACAACTTATAATACTAAATTTTCAGCTCAATCGGAGTCGTTTGCCCTGTTAAGTCGTTGGTCAAAGTTGTCGAAAAACATATTTTTTCGACCAACTCCGCGAACTTCCGATCATAATTTATATTATTTTGTCATAATGTGTTCGGCATCGCACCGGTAAAAAACTTAGTGCCACGTAAAATGTCAACGTAATCAAACTATTTTTTAAATTTTTTGTCAAATTTAATCAAATATAAGAATAATAAAGCACGTAAAAGTTATTTTCAGAACGCTAGAATTCCATTTGTTTAACTATTAATAATTAAAACAAAATAGAAAAATATTTGAAATCGAGTGAAACACAAATTCAAACCACAAATTGTAAAATCTTATTACTTAAAAAAACAATCTTATTTACATGTGCAAAAGTATTTATGTTCACATGA
The DNA here is from genome assembly GCA_014905375.1 of Phtheirospermum japonicum. Classification (NCBI taxonomy): domain Eukaryota; kingdom Viridiplantae; phylum Streptophyta; class Magnoliopsida; order Lamiales; family Orobanchaceae; genus Phtheirospermum; species Phtheirospermum japonicum. Next base: position 253,419 of record BMAC01000494.1, read on the forward strand.
AAATATTTCTTACTATATATCCACAACTTTCTTACTTAATATCTAAAAAATCCATATATAATGATAAAAACTATTAACTTGATTGCAAAATTTTATTTCTTAATTTTCAAATGTTGTTATGTATTCCTTACTTATCAAACGCAGATTCTTTTATTTTTTTACCAATAAAATAAAATAAAAACTTACTTGATAGCAAATTATTGTTATTTATGTCTTATTTAATACAACAATTATATTATTTATTACTTTATATGAAACTCTAACTTTATGTTCGAAAATGTAAAAAGAAAAAATAATTATATTTAAAAAAGTAAGAAAAATTTTTATTTATAATTTTTTTTTACTTTATTTTCTTAAAAAAAGACAAATTAATACTCTATGTCCGGTAAGTAAGATTTTTTTTTTATTTAATGTCCGGCGATTTCTTAACATTTTTTTTTTGGCAAAATTTTTTTCCACCAAAACTTTTTTTCAACGGGTGGTCATCGATCTCCGACGACGGTGGCCTGAAAATGGCCAACGGGCTAGCGATGTGGAATAAGATTGTAGTGGTGATGGTTCTTGATATTATTATTATATAATTTATATTAATATTAATATTATTATATTAATAATAATAATATTATAATTATATTAAAATTGAAATATTTGATATTTTATATAATTGAATGGAGTATTAACAAATATTTTCTTCGATTTATTATTAGGCAATTACCCCAAAAACAACCTCGTAGGTCTATTTATATTAAACACAATTCCAATGTTTAACTACCATTTACTATAAATAATACTAGTATCTTATTTTCATATTCTTTTGCGGGTTTATTTGAAGTCATCTCACATGGCAAACTGTGATTTGTGTGCGCGACAACATATCATATAAATTAGTATAAAATAACGAATCAGAATTTCATAACCTAAAGATGAACAATTAGGGTTGAAAAGTCAACGACGCTAAACTGGATGGATGGTTCAGATCATCACCAATCGCCATATATCTAACTATTTTTCATTTTACCCCTTAAACCTGGGATGCACGCTTATTTGTCTTCTTTTTCAAGAAACTAATCGCCTCTGAACCTTCGTCTACAGTCTACTCATCCGCAAACACTTTAAACCCAGATATTTTATAGTTCTGTTTAACTCAGAAAATAGATTCCAAAATCAAACAATCACAACCAATAAATCATTAAAGTTTTTTTTTTTCAAGAAAAAATAAGGAAAAAGAAAGACCAGTAATGGTTTTGCCACTATTGAAGCTTGGGACGCTTGCCCTAAAAACTCTGAGCAAACCCGTCGCCGCGAGGCTCAAGAAAGAGGCCGGGCGCCACCCGAAGTTCAGAACTCTCATAATCAGATTCGCCCAGGTACATTTATATTGCATTGCGTTTATGAATTTCGTGAAAGCGTACCAGGTGTTTGATGAATTGCCTTGCGACTCTTTTTTAAAGAAATTTCTAGGGTTTTGCCAGTGAATACGAACGGTTTATAATTGGGAACGGTACGCAGTAATCGCGTGGCCAAAGATCGAGAACTAATATGGTTGTTTAATTGTTTTGTTTATTATTATTATTATTTTGTCTCCAAAATGGTTCATAAGTGAAATTTTGTGAATTGGGGTTTTTCTAGTTACCCTTTTTGGCAATTTTTTCGAAATTGTTTGGCTCAGAATTTTGCAATTGGTGTTTGGCTCTTATGGGTTTTGAAAAACTTGTTGAATGAAATTAAGTACTTAAAATTGAGTTTCTGTGTACTGTGTATGTTGTTGAATTTAGTTTTCTGTCAGCTAAATGTTGGTTTTGTTATCGTTGATGACTTTGAAATCGTAGATTAAGTGTGGGTGTGGCCAAGATTTCCTGACAAATGGATATCACACGAACATTTTGCAATATTGTGTTCTCACCGGCCTTAATTGTTTTTAATTTTTTACTCGCTGCTTTTTTTTTTTTCCAGTTATTTTTGTTGGGTTTTGTAGTCTTATGAGGCTGTGTGTTATTCTATCATTTTCTGTTTATGTTATCACCTTATGTTTCAAAATTGATTAAAAAACTATGTAAATTATTCTGGGCTTTTCCATTCTTTTTTTCTTTGTTATTTAATTATTGTATATTATATCTTGGAACATGGTTATTTCGACGATTAATATAATTGTGTTCCTCATCCAGTATTTGGCCCTTGCTCGACTGTTTTAAAATTTTAATCCGTTTATTTGTTGTTGGAACTAGGCCAATCACAGGATGACAACAACCATGCAACGACGCATATATGGCCATGCGACTAACGTTGAAATTCGACCTTTGAATGAAGAGAAAGCTGTTCAAGCTGCAGCGGATCTCATGGGGGAGATTTTTGTCTTCGCGGTAGCCTTTTTTTTGCCAACTTCAACATTTCTTCACATATTTACTCGCCATATTCTAATATAATTTTATATTTGTGCTTTTTTGTTTTTGTTTTTAATTATCTTGAAATGGGTATTCTATGGGAAGTGAATAGCTTATTACAATTAAAAATCACGAAATCCCCTATTGCTCTCTCTCTCTCTTTTAATTATTTATACTCAAACATCCAACATTTTCTTCTTGACAATATATATGTACTTCCACTTTTGATATTCTGCAGGACATGCATAAAACCTTATTCATTTATATATTTGAATGAGTAAATCAAATTAACTTTGTCATTATATTGATGCCCACTATTTTAAACAAGGGCTATGCTGATCCACATCCTGCTTATGCAAAAAAATGATCGAAATAAAAGGAAGAAATTAAATACAGCTTCTACACTGGTTAAAGTATTTTCTGACAATATACAAGTTTTAGGAGGCCAAGATTCATGCGATGAAACTTATTATCTATACTTACATTATGTTTCTCTAAATAACTATGAAACGTTGATAAGTTCCAAAATTGGTGTAGTTTTTGTGATTTCTATTAACAAGAAGCCAAATGAAAGCTTGGTAGAGACACTATAGACTAATCATTTAGATATCCTTGTTTTGAACAATATCGGACCACAATTGATTTTTTGCATTTTCACAGTACATGACTAGCTTTGAACTTGTTACTATTTTTAAGACAAATAAAATTTTGTTCTATTGAAATATGCGATTAGGTGGCAGGGGCTGCGGTGATCTTTGAGGTGCAAAGAAGTGCTCGATCAGAAGCTAAAAAGGAGGAACAACGCAAACAAGAAATGGAGGTAATTTTTATTTTCTTTGAAAAGAGATAAACTTTTTGTGAAGGGTAATATGGTGATTTAGTTTTGTTTCTTAGTTGTGTGCGTAAACCTAAAACCACTTCTATTGTTAAATGGATGTAGTAGTAATAATGACACTTTACGTACATGTTTTGTTAAGTCCTCGAGAATCGTTACTGATTTGTTCTTGTGGGGCCCATCTCTTTTATAGGAACTGAGGCAAGAGTTGAATCTTGTGAAGGAACAAGTAGCGGAGATTGAAAAGATAGCCAGGGGACGAGGAATTGCCGGTGTGTTTAATTTCAGACCGGCACAGGTTGAAGAGCCCAAGCCCACACCTGCTGCGGCTTGATCTGAAATTGTTTGTGCATCTAATATTTGGGGCAATTTATTCTTGTCATTGGCTTGAATCTCTATGTCTATGTGCAGGTCATTATGATTCAGCTGCGTTTGACTTTATTTTCCTTTTTTCTAAAAACTTTAGGAGGAGTAAAAAGGTAAATCGAAATCGAGTACTAATTGAAATTTGCAATTTACTACTTTTGATCCAGTCATGAAAGATAAATAAAGGATTTCTTTTTGTGGGTTGATGAGCTTTTTCACTCTGTTTGGGATTATTTACTCAGCCTTGCGGGTGATTGATTGTTTTGTTCGACCTTTAGGTTTGAAAAACTGTTTTTGCTAGAGAATTTGATAAAAAACTTGCTTTGGAAAATAGAGTTGTGAATTTTCGAAAGAGTTTGGGCACACTAGTAGAGTTGGCAATTTCTCGACCCAACCCGGTGTTTGATCTAGCATGGGCAGAAATTCATAGGCCCCAAAACCCGTGACATTTCCATCTATTTTCATATATTGGGCCGTGCTAGTGATGGCCCAAAAATTAAACCCGGCCCAGTTCTTCAATTTACCTAGTGGTCAGAGAGTTGACCTGAATATTTTGATAGCTCTAGCCACAACTACATAAAAATGTGTAATAACTATAGTCGAGTATTAGTTGAAGTCTTAGGAATGGCAACGGGTTGGTTGGTATATCGGACATACATCCTCCAAACTTCAATTCTAAATGCCATCTCCTGTTAGTCATTCTCTATTTTGGAATCAATGGTTCAGGGAGTGGGCGACATGATTACTAATCCCTGTGTGCATTTTAGGAATTTGTTATATATTACATGTGAAGCTATTAAATCATTTACATGTTATTTAAGAGAATAATTAAAAAAAAAGAGAGAGAGAATGCAGAAATAGTACTTTACGTTGTGTGAATTAATAAAATAGCATTTTCCATTAATGAATTAAGAATTACATACAATTTAATCAATTAATGAGAACCATCAGATTAAGTTTAGTCCTTTTATATTAAGAAATCAAAATAAAGAGAGAATGGAAAGTGAGTCGAAAGGCTTCCGTTTCCGTTCTTGGTTTGGGGGCTTTYGGGCCCCTCTCGATCTTTTTCGTAGTTGAGAAGGGGGAAGGAGTCTAAATCAATGAACATTAATGARCCATCATTGATGGACGTTGCACATGACACGATTAATTCGACTCAAGGTCTGGCGCTAATAGAAGTTGCTTACTTTCCTAGTAGCGAAGGAAAAGGGCAGGCCCTTTTTCGTAGTAATAGTGGACCGGTCTCATGAGATCTATGCCGCCCGTCGGAATCAAACGAAGGTCGAAGGACCATTCAATTCATGTTGGGGCATAGCGGGGGATTCGGTATAGCAACTCACGTTCGTTTGCGCTTCGCGTTCCCACTGGACTGGACACATCTTAGTTATAGGAAGTATGGTTTCGAAAGTGACTTCGGTTCGCTATATTAAGAAATCAACGATTGTAAATGCAAGAGGGGGTGGGGGCATGGTGCCGTGAAGACACCATAGTCAATTCCTGTAATATGATATTTGTTAATTTACTTGTTCTTGTGTTGATTCTTACCATTTCAATTGATGTTAGACTAGATCTAGTTGGTATAGGGTTTAGATGTGTCGGGGTAATTAATTTGGTATCTGTCGCGTGTTTAGTCGAGGTCGGGTTGACAAGCCAAACATATGCCCATTAAGTGTTCGATGAATAGTCCAATTGAACGTGTAGAACGTGTAGACGAGTTTAGTGCCATACACCCTGTATTTTTTTTCAAAACTCATATTCTTTTAAATTCTTTCTTTCAAAATGCTTCGTTTAATTTTTTTTGTCATTTAAGTTATTGCAAACTTCAATTAATAATCAAAATTAAAATATTTTCTTTTTCTTTGTTTTCCTCTTTCATAATTCAGACGTAAAATTATTTTTATTTAGCCTTCCTTGTGAATACGATTTGGAAGAGTTTGTCGCCCGTTTTATTGCGGGAGGATTTCACATTTCTTTATTTTATAGTGCATGATTGACACAACATTGATAAATCGGATGTTTGAAACATGATTACCTATAGTAGAATGGCAAATAGGTAAAACTCTCCAAATATTTATATTCATAACCTGATTCTGCTTTATCGAAAACACGGCGACTTGAGACGGCATATTCAACACTGAGGAAGGAAATCCTCAAACCAATCGGGTGACGTGGCGATGTCAAATTCTATAAATTATAAAAAAGTTTATTTGTGATATGATTCAAAACTTTGAAAATAGATCCGACCAAATTAAACTTGACAAAGCAATTAAGCAGCTGCAAGAAATTAAAGCAATTTGAATGAAATAATGAAAATTTAAAGCTTATACAAGCACCTACAACCATACTACAAAAGCCACACTGAAGTCAAAAGAGCTTCATTGGTAGAAAAGTTCCAATATTTCATGTTTTTTGTTTTGCCCCATCATCATATTAGCACAAGTTATTCGAGTCAAACCACGGGTTAGCGCTTTAGCAAAAAACGAAAACAACATTCCAAACACAGGCTAATAATGTCTTCCCCAAATTATATTAATTACATTTGGGGCTCGAGGTAGAAAATAATTCGCTAACAGGGCGTGCGGGATTGAAGAAATACTTGGATGACTTGTAGCCCACCACCCGTCCAAAGCGGTAATGGCAGCCATAAGGACACTTCCCATCGGTCCGATCATTGCCGCATAGACAAGCAATTTTATAACCCTCCCCAACCTTTTGATCAATTGGGCAGAGTTGTCGAAGGCCACAAATAAGTTCGTCATGCCCAAAGTTGCCACATATGGCACAGGGGTCAGGTCCCCAATCTAGCAACATAATTGACAAATTTAGACATTATTTAGAGACTTCAGATTTCAAACTGTTGCGATCAATTACCGACAAAACCTTAATAATAATAATAATAATACCAAACCGAAATCTAAAAACTTACATGTTTTCACAGGAAGGTGAAAACGGGTGACACAACCTAACAACAATGAAAAAAAGTTGATCACATTTCATTCGTAAGGTGTTTATCTACTTAAAGTCAAAAAAATAGTCACGAACATTAAAAAATATCAAACGAAATATCGAATTGGGTTAATAATAATACCTTGGCTTTTCACAGTTTCATCTTTGGGTTCAGCATGAGGTCCAGTCCACGAAGCTGAAAGCAATAATTATTAACAAAGACATGGTCAAACTCAAACACCACCAAAAGAAGAGAAAATAAGCAAAATTGAATAATAATAATAATAATAATAATAATATACCAAAATGAATTAGGAGATGAGACATCTGGACAAAGGACAACAACAATAATGTGAGTAAATTTACAAATAACCTACAATCAAATTGTATTATACATGATACCTTGACCAGGTGACGTAGTTTCCTCCATTTTAAATTTAAATCCAATTTCTTCAGCAGGGGGAGCTGAAAACAAATAAGGAACTACTTATGAACTGATAATGAAACATTATGATACTCATAGCTCTACTAAAATCAATTGATATTAAATGATTTTTAATTCACACGCACACACATACGCTTGTAAGGAACGGGCATTGAAACCGAGGAGCTGTATCGATTACCTAATCGAGCAAGAAAATCGACCATTCCAGATTCCGGTTTCATCTCCCGGTGACAACCACCAAAGACGGAGTCCTTATCTGCACGAAGGTTGATTTAATACTTGTATACAAAATCATCAGGAGGTAGTTGGACTAATATTGAAAATACTGGATTCACTATTCAGAATCTCAATACATGTCAAAACATGTTCTTGGGTATTTAATATCATGTGATAACAAGAATCATTGTTTGTTGTAGAACTGAAAATCCTTTATGATTTAATGCAGATGCCAAATCATGTCTTAAAAAGTAGATGATGTATTTATTTAAATTCTAAAAGAGGAGAAATGACATGATGTGACCAAAAGAGAGAAAAAACAATAAATATGATTAGATATAGGGTAAGCGATGAAGCCAAAAAGTTGGACCACCAAGAAACAGGACTGGGCCGTGCATGTTTGGACAAAAATAAAGTTAAGGCTAAGTTTAATGTTGGATGTTGTAGTTAAAGTGAAATTACAAATGATAATTCAATCTTGTAACTCCTACACTCTCAGTGAGACATTTTGTGTTGTTACACTCAATTAAATCGTGTAACTTCCATGGCCATTATGTAGCCTTAGTTGTTAGGACTGAAAGTCCATATTCTTAGCATATAAATAGKTACCAAAATGAATTCTATCCATTAACATGTTACGAGGAAATGAAATAGTTGGATGAAGGGCGCTATGCTTTTTTTCTTGGCCAGAACGGGCCGACACATGGAATACCACAGTCTAACAACAACAATAATGCAAATAATATAGATCWGATATATCATCCACGAAGTGTTGATTGTCCATCTAAAGCCATGAACATTTACAAATAACTACCTAAAATCAAATTGTATGTAAAAAAATTGATACCTTGACACGGTGACGTAATTTTCTCATAAAATTTAAATCCATTGACTTCAGCAAGGAGAGCTGAAAACAATTAGGAAATTACTTATGATTTGATAATGAGACATTATGATATTCATAGCTCTATTAATATCAATTGACAACACCGACAGGTAAAGTTCAAATACCACCTAAATTAAGAGAAATTAAGCAAAATAGGAAGCCTCGTCAATCAAAATAATAATAATAATAATAATATACGAAAATGAATTAGGAGATGAGACATCTGGACGAAGGATAACAACAATAATGTGAGTAAATTTACAAATAACTACCTAAAATCAAATTGTATTATACATGATACCTTGACCAGGTGGCGTAGTTTCCTCCATTTTAAATTTAAATCCAATTTCTTCAGCAGGGGGAGCTGAAAACAAATAAGAAACTACCTATGAACTGATAATGAAACATTATRATACTCGTAGCTCTACTAAAATCAATTGATATTAAATGATTTTTAATTCACACGCACACACATACGCTTGTAAGGAACGGGCGTTGAAACCAAGGAGCTGTATCGATTGCCTAATCGAGCGAGAACATCGACCATTCCAGATTCCGGTTTCATCTCCCCGTGACAACCACCAAAGACGGAGTCCTTATCTGCACGAAGGTTGATTTAATACTTGTATACAAAATCATCAGGAGGTATTTGGACTAATATTGAAAATACTGGATTCACTATTCAAAATCTCAATACATGTCAAAACATGTTCTTGGGTATTTAATATCATGTGATAACAAGAATCATTGTTTGTTGTAGAATTGAAAATCCTTTATGTTTTAATGCAGATGCCAAATCATGTCTCAAAAAGTAGATGATGTATTTATTTAAATTCAAAAAGAGGAGAAATGACATGATGTGACCAAAAGAAAGAAAAAATAATAAATATGATTAGATATAGGGTAAGCGATGAAGCCAAAAAGTTGGACCACCAAGAAACAGGACTGGGCCGTGCATGTTTGGACAAAAATAAAGTTAAGGCTAAGTTTAATATTGGATGTTGTAGTTAAAGTGAAATTACAAATGATAATTCAATCTTGTAACTCCTACACTCTCAGTGAGACATTTTGTGTTGTTACACTCGATTAAATCGTGTAACTTCCATGGCCATTATGTAGCCTTAGTTGTTATGACTGAAAGTCCATATTCTTAGCATATAAATAGGTACCAAAATGAATTCTGTCCATTAACATGTTACGAGGAAATGAAATAGTTCGATGAAGGACGCTGTGCTTTTTTTCTTGGCCAGAACAGGCCGACACATGGAATACCACAGTCTAACAACAACAATAATGTAAATAATATAGATCAGATATATCACCCACGAAGTGTTGATTGTCCATCTAAAGCCATGAACATTTACAAATAACTACCTAAAATCAAATTGTATTTAAAAAAATGATACCTTGACACGGTGACGTAGTTTCCTCCATTTCAAATTTAAATCCATTGACTTCAGCAGGGGGAGCTGAAAACATTAAGGAAATTACTTATGGTTTGATAATGAGACATTATGATATTCATATCTCTATTAATATCAATTGATAACACCCGACAGGTAAAGTTCAAATACCACCTAAATTAAGAGAAATTAAGCAAAATAGGAAGCCTCGTCAATCAAAATAATAATAATAATAATAATAATAATAATAATCAACCAAACGGAATATTTATATGAATGATCCTTCTAAAAGTTTTCTAGAAACCACACTAATCTATCACGATATCAATATAGACTACACAGATGTAGAAACATATCGAGGAATTCAATTTCATGAGCACTCAGCAATCAAACTAGACCAGAGTAGTTTCATACGGATCACACGCGAAATGAGAAGAACATGGCAAAAAACATGATGCGATTAAATGAATTTTTAATTTACACGCACGTACGCTTGTTTGGAACGGGTGTCGAAAACAAGGAGTCGGATCCTCGATCGAGAACATCCTCAAAAGTTTTATCAGCGACCATTCCAGATTTCGGTTTCATCCCCAGGCGAGCAGCACCAACGACGGAGTCCTTATCTGTACGACGGTTGATAATTTCAGTTTCCGATCGAGATCTTCGCAGAGACATCTCTTTCTCTAGATTAGGGTTTTCGCTATTCGGTGAAAAAAAAAACACGAATTCAATTAATGATAGTTCTACCATCATCGCCTCGCCTTTTATATCTGTAACCTTTTTGTTTGGGCTTTTGGGCCCAGGTCGCCTCATTCGGCTTGTTAATAATTAATTGAGAAGGGTCGTTGGGGCACTCCTACGGACCCGTTTAGGGTGAACAAGCTATCAACTAGTAATTCGTACCGCTCAACCAAGCGGCACCTAAGTTTTTATTCACAGCATATTTTGAGTTGATGGTCAATTCATTTCTTATTGTTATTAAATGTATCGACATATTATGGAACTTTTATTTAGTACTATTCCTTGCGGAAATAATTAATTGCGCATTAAAAAAGTACTAGTTCAGAAGTAGAAAAATGGGTAAATTTATTTAATTAATTCAATGCAATTTTAGTTTTTATTTGGTGCATATTTATTCATGACTCAGTCTTTTATCTTGTTATTCAGTGCTTGTAATTTATGGACTTGTTTTATTTCTATGACCAATGCTTTATTGCTAGTTGTATTAAATTGTACTTGAAACACTATTTACTTGCACAATCAAACAACATTGTTTTTGCTAATAAAGTTTTTTGATTAAATGAAACTATGTATCTTCTTTTTTTTAATACATAATGCATAAAAACCTTACTAAATCTTCATTAAAGCATATATTTAATATCCATATAACAATGGGAAAAAAAAAGAAGCAAGAAAAAAAATGAGTTCAAAAATTTGCATTCAATCCAAACTAAATGAACATAACAATCAAAAAGTATTTATAAGCAATGGATTGCGAAAAAAAGGGTCATAAATAATTAAGTTGAAATGTTTGTATATTAATATAACAAATAAAAAAGTAATCGAACAGTGGAAAAAAACAAACTTACCCCTAGGTTTTCTATCAAGGATGATTATAAAAACTTTAGGTGATTATTTTTTTCTTAGAGATTATTACGTTTTTTACAGTTAACCATTCAAATTATTATTTGTAATAAATCGTCATATGAAATTGTTGATAAATTTATTCTTAACAATTTTTCTTTTTTAATTGTATATAAAAAAATTTTCAAGTCCATTCGTGAGGAGTCAAGTACTCGGGAAAACATAAAAGGCATATATACAACTTTTATGAGATACCTAAGCCTAATTCGGTTATTTTAAGCGCCAGATATGAGTCTGAAATTGTACCCGAGGTGATACAAGACACCCGACCACGAGGTTGGGTATACATGAAAACATCCAATTGGTCATTCTTTTCATCCCTAAAAAGCCTAAGGGTACTCCTATAAATACATGATGACCCCAAACAATGAAAATGTCATACACCATATATATCTTTTATATCACACAACAAACTATGCGAGAGGGCAGAGGGAGATATTAGGATCCCAAAGAGGAAGGATTGATGTACTTCCATCAACGAGATGAGACAAATGAGTTCTTCACGAGTCCCTACGACTCGGAATGATTCTCTACTTCATCTTTTAGATTAGTTTGTCCATGTGTTACTTGATATTTTTTATGTTTTTTGTTATACCCATGATCGGTTAATCGCTTTGATACCGGATATGGGAGTATATTGATGATATTTCTTTTATGATAAAAAGGGGTTCATTTATTGATGTTTATTATTGCACCTATTCACAAGTATCTTGGTTTTAATACATGTTTTAACAAGTAAATATTGTTACTACATGTTTGCAATATCATTTTGAAATGACAACATATAGACCATATTTAGGCATAATGATATTTAACATAGATAGTTACATACGTACCGACGGGTCGTGTTATTGTTTGTGAAAGCTTTTAATATTATTAAACTATTTTCACCTGATTTATATGTATCATAACAAATGATGCGATACATGAGTAATTGAGTTACAAAACTTACGGTGGTAAAACTAAGAATGATCATTACCAAGCTAGTATTCCCAACCCAGAGTGTATATATCGTGTATTTCTTCTTTCATCCCCAACTTTTTGATCAATTAAATTAAAAAAAAAAAATAATCATAATGGGGTGTGCAAGCCCACCCTAAAGCCCAACACCCATTAATCACAAATAAATCCTCCTTTATATCGTTGGGAGAATTCGAACACGAGACCTCTCGCGCTCCAAGCTTACCCATGACTAACTAGGGTAACTCAATTTCTTATAAGTACTTGACATTATATATATATATATATATATATATGTTTACATACTTATAATTATATAATAAATAATATAATTATAATATGTCTACATATATAATATATTTATATATAATAATTATATTATACATACATACATATATATATATATATATATATATATATATATATATATATATATATATATATATATATATATATATATATATATACTATTATTGTACTCGTGCGTTGCACGATAATTTTTTATTTTATTTTATCTAAAATAATAATTATTATTTTAAATATATTAAAATACTTAAATAAGTAATTGTATATGTGTATACTTAAGTTATATCTGTGTGTGTGTGTGTGTTTGTGTGTGTATTTCGCTAAGAACCATCACTGGTTTACACAACAGAGATAGTTTTATCATAACTGCTCCCTATATATAAATCATCTAAATATTATTTAAATATCGAATAGTATACCAAATGATATAACTTGATTCATAAAAGGACTGTTATTAGACGAAATGTACTTTACAAATTATGAAAAATATCCTTATACACAATATTTGTTGATTTGTTACCATGTTTATTCTCATCATCGTCGATCAATATTTTTAAACTCTTACGATTGGTCACCCTTGATATAGCAACGCATAATTGACCATGACTGAAAACTGGCTTCTAAAAGCCCAACATGAGAGAGAGATTGTCCTTGAGTTTTGTTGTTCATCATAGCATATGACATAATTAGAGGAAATTGTCATCGTTGGAACTTGAAAGGCGACCTCGGATTGGATGGTGTGACAGTCATTATGAGGATTAATAACAATTCACCTGCATTACTTCCTTGAGAAATATTAGTTTATACAATATGATCATCCAGTTAACAACCAACATTACACAACACAAGGGAATGATTGATATTTCTCAACAACATGAGTGGAGTTCTAATTTTAGTTTTAGCTCATAGTTCGGCAATCCATAACATTTAGATTTAACAATTGTAGAAAACGTCCTCTCTATCTATATATAAGAAATACACCACCCTTGGTTAAATGTACTGCATCCATGACTTTATCAATTTTGGCGGAATATAGTAAATTCGTACTAATGAAAATAAATCTAGTTTTCTAGGTGTCCATTCTTTTGTATTTGAGTACTAAAAAAAAGTGTTTAAGTAATTCGACATAAGGCAAACTCCGTACTTCAAGATTTTTCTTATTTGCCTCGAACCAACCTAAAACATGCTATAATGTTTTAACTTGGGTTACATTGTGTTCAACTGCTCATTATCATTATACAATACGTTATGCTTTACTGGAAGATGAAAACTCAAACACATGATAGGTGGAGTTTTATACTGAATTTCATAAACTAATATTCTCAACGCCACTTCGCATGGAGAAATGTAATGTTAATCATAATACATATTGATCTCATCAATATTTTTATCATTCGCATCCCCACATTTGTTCTAATAGATGTCATAGTGTACCCATAGTTACATTTATTGACATATTTGAACAAATACTTGATAGATCTAAATTGGTTACACTATTTAACATTTAAATGAGCTACACAATTTAATAATAGATAATAGTTATGTGAAACGACCCTTTGGAGAATCGCTAGTAAATGTCGCGGGCAAGACAACATAAGTACCAACACTTGAGCCATCTGTTTCACCTCATAACACTACATCAACTATCCCACTGTACATCTCACTTCATAATTCTTTGATGAGTTATGTCGTACCACAATTTTGAAGATTCAATAATCGTATATGCATCAATTTTGAATTGTTGTGTGAGTCGTCGACTATATAGAATAGTGAGTATCTCCGCGTCTCTTTCATGCAATCGGTGAGAAAATAACTCCATCTGGCTCACATATTATTTAACCTTGCCTTTCGGTTTTTGAGGTTTAGAAAAAGATATATCTTCCTTATGGTTTTCTTCACCACATGGAAATAGTAATTGATAGTGTAGAACAACGTACGTAGGATGCAACTCGTTGATACGTTTCAAATTACCAGATCTATTTTGTATTGCAATTCTCTTACTACCACTTCGTGGATCAATACCAACACCTAATAGATAATTAGTTGATTCTTTTACGAATCTATTACGGTTGATGCCACAGTTTTCATTCCACCCGACACTGGTTTCGAACTTGTATTGTTTTGAATGATTAGAGATAGTAAAAAAAAATACATTATATTAAGAAATCAATTCAAATCAAAAGTATTGAATTGTAATAATATTTGATAAATAACATGTAGATTGCCAATAAACTAAATACTACATTGTACTGCATTGTGCAATBTTGCATATTTTAATTAAAAAAGTGGTCAAATTACTTTTGAAAAAAAGTGACAAATTTGGTATTGTTGGACTCACAAAAAAAAAAAAACATATACATACATACATACACACACACCACACACCACACACACACACACACACACACATATATATTCAAATGATCTTATAAATTGTTTACTATTAAATAGGGTATCAATCCTAATTATGTTAAGAAAACTCCTTCATAATTAAAAAAAACCCTAAATCATCATAATATTAAATATTATTTATGAGATCAATTCAAATAAAAAAGTATTGAATCGTAATAATATTGGATAGATAACATGTTGATAGCAAATAAAATAAATACTGAATTATGTTGTCATTTTTATATAATTTAATTTAAAAAAGTGGTCAAATTACTTTGAGAAAAAGTGACAAATTTGGTATTATTGGACTTGCAAAAAATAATAATAATTAAAAAAACATAAAATTAATTACAAAAACCTCACAATAAAACCAAAATAATATAAAAGTAATTATATATAATATATATATATAATATATATATAGGGTTGGGTTCAAATGAAACCCTGTCAATATATGTGAACCTAGGGACTCATCTTGACCATTAGATTGGATAATCTTAATGGTCATATATTGACGGGGTTCTCATTTGAACCCAATCCTATATAGGGTTGGGTTCAAATGAAACCCTGTCAATATATGTGAACCTAGGGACTCATCTTGACCATTAGATTGGATAATCTTAATGGTTGAAAACATGACACGTCAGCAGGGTATTTATGTAAAATATTGCATTAATTTAATAAAAAGGGTATTTTGGACATATATCAACATTTCTAAAGAGCACTRCAYTRMTCTTTAGAAAGCATACGGGTAAATAAAAGCACTACGACTGTATATAAAAAAGCATCACAAATTTCGTTTTATAAATAAATGTAATTAAATTTAAAACCTGAATATTAAAAAGCATCGCATGTGATTAATTTTAGCACTATATTACTGTATAAAAAAACACTGTTAAATTACGAGTAAGAATTTTAGATTTTTACTATATTTTAGTTCTTTTATAATAATGTAGCAATGCTTTCTTTAATATTATTGCAGCGCTTTTTTACTAAACTATCAATGCTTTTTTCGATCGAACCCGTACTGTAACTAAAAAAAAAGCCCAAACAATAATGGGCTCGTCTCATTCACCAATGGGCCGCACAAACCAAGCCTCCTGCATAGTCGCCACCATTTTCCTGGTTTTCATACTCATCTCTGGAAATCTTAAAAGAGCCAATGAAAAAAACTCAACATCTTATAAAAAAAGCCAAAACAACCAGATTTACTAGTTGCTGAATTATCAAGAAAGGATGGAACATAACACATTACTTAATAAGTAGCTGTGCAAATCTAACAAAATCTTTTGCTTCTTAAAATTGCAAAATGTGGTTCAATCAATTTAATGAAAATTAATAATAAGCAGCCTCCTTCACCGTCTTCAAACCCAAGGGCCCAACGATCTCCGTCAACGCCGTCCAAGTCCCGTCCTTTTCCGCCGCCAACTCCCCCGTCAGCTTCAACCCCTCACCCAATACGTCACCGTCAAGAACCCCAACCACGCCGCAATCTGCCCAGGCAAGGCGGTGCGCTCGGCTTCACACCGCCACAGCCACATCAACCCCTCACCCACCGGATCCAACCATGGCCGCGCCACCCAGCATCCTCCGCCCAATCGCCGCTGTTGGAGTCGCCTCACCTGCAAACGCCGCCGCCCGTTTCGCCGAGCGGTCCAGTTGAAATGGGACCTTCGTCACCTCGTCGGCGATTTGTTTTGGCCAAACGAATTCTGGGAATTTGGGGGAGGAGGATTCGTCCCTGTTCGGTCGATTCGAGAAAAACGGGAATCGATTCGCCGCCGTTCCATTGGTGCCGCTCCGCCGTCGTATGGGCCGGACGATTTGCCACCACCGTTGCTGCGCGGATCTGGAAAAGGGTG
>BMAC01000494.1:272559-295338 GCA_014905375.1 Phtheirospermum japonicum
ACAACATCCCTCTCTGCTTCGCTTTTCGATCAAGACAAAGAATTCTTCGATCCCGCTCTTCTAGGTTTTATTCAAAAACGATTCTATTCGATTTTGGGGAAATTTCTGGTTGGAGGCACGATCCTGTTCGATTTCAGTGGTAATCCAAAATCAACTCGCCTATAGATTTTGAACACGAGATCTTCTTCGGTTTCATTTGGTTTCTACGAGTTTCAACAATTTGAGGCGGATTTGGTTCAATTTAATTTTGCTTGCACACCAATGGCTTCGACTTTGGACGAATCAGGTAATATATATTTTTAATTAGGTCAATTCATCTAATTGTAACTGTGCATCTGATTTACAAACTTGCCTGATGTGCGTTTAGGATAATTGTTGTCTATTTTGTGCACAACTCAGTGTCAGTTTATGCACATTAGTTTGTTACCTTGTGCACGTCCGCTGCTGAATGGTGTTTTGCACGTGTCGTGAAGTCTTAAAAAAATCTATGCTTGTCGTCGTCTGATGTGGTTGTTGTCTGATTTGTTTTGTGCACAACTCAGTGTCAGTTTGTGTACATTAGTTTGTTACCTTGTGCACGTCCGTGCTGAATGGTGTTTTACACGTGTCGTGAAGTCTTAAAAAATTATGTGCTTGTCGTCGTCTGATGTGGTTGCTGTCTGATTTGTTTTGTGCACAACTCAGTGTCAGTTTGTGCACATTAGTTTGTTACCTTGTGCACGTCCGTGCTGAATGGTGTTTTGCACGTGTTATGAAGTCTTAAAACAATTTTTGCTTGTCGTCGTTTGATGTGGTTGCTGTCTGATTTGTTTTGTGCACAACTCAGTGTCAGTTTGTGCACATTAATGTGTCACCTTGTGCACGTCTCTGCTGAATTATGTTTTGCACTTGTCGTGAAGTTTTAAATATTTTTTTTATCATGTTATATGTGGCATATATTATTTTGTGCAATGATTGAATGCAAGCTTTTGCAGGTGATGTTGAATGTTCTTCCTACAATTGTGAGCCTGTTCGACAAACTATGGTCATGACACCTAACTCTACAAAATATTGGGTTCCGATATGTGAAGATTCAATTAAGCCTTATGTTAATCAGAAATTCAAAAGCTTGGATGAAGCTATACAGTTTTACAAGTCTTATGCCAAGGAGGTTGGTTTCGACGTCCGTCATAGCACAAAAATAAAATCAGATGATGGTGTAGTTGTTTGGCTGTATCTACTGTGCTCAAAACAAGGCTACAAAAACGAGAGTAAGAGAAACCCACCTGGAGCAAAAATGGCAGCCACAACAAGTGTATCCCTCACACCAAAAAGAGCAGCAACACCAGTAGTTGTTGAACATCAAATTAGGCGTCGGGTAACAAATAGAGTTGGGTGCAAAGCTAGGTTCATGGGAATATCGGATACTTAAGTCCATTTGTTTGAAGAGAAACATCACCATCCATTGGCTTCTAAAGAGTGCTTACCATTCTTAAAAGAAAACCGAGCAATAAATGTCGGACAGGAGAATTTTGTGTTGAATTGTATAAGGGCAAACATTGGTCTAGTGAAGTCCTTTAGATTGTACAAACAAATTGTTGGAGGCTACCAGAATATCGGTGCTACTAGTGTCGATTTCAAAAACAACAAAAGAGACTTGTTATCATATATTTCAGGGGCTGATGCACAGTTGGTTATTGACAAGTGTTATAGAAGACAAGAAATCAGTTCAGCGTTCTACTTTGACTATGAACTTGATGAGTGTGACCGGCTAAAGAGAATTTTCTAGGCTGATCCCATTTCTAGAAAAAACTTTGCCGTGTTTAGTGATGTGGTGTCATTTCATGCAACGTACAGAAGTAACAGTTACATATTCATTTTTCTGAAAAAATTTAAATTTCATTATTTTTACAAATAATAGCTTGTGCACATTCATGTTTCAGTGTGTGCACATTTATGTTTCACTCTGTGCACATTTATGTTTCAGTGTGTGCACATTTTATGTTTCAGCTCAGTGTTTGCACATTTATGTTTTTAGTCTGTGCACATTCATGTTTCAGTGTGTGCACATTTATGTTTCACTCTGTGCACATTTATGTTTCAGTGTGTGCACATTTTATGTTTCAGTTTAGTGTCWGCACATTTATGTTTTTAGTCTGTGCACATTTATGTTTCAGTGTGCACATTTATGGTTCAGTCTGTGCACATTTATGTTTCAGTTCATTGTGTGCACATTTATGTTTTTAGTCTATGCACATTTATGTTTCAATCTGTGCACATTTATATTTCAGTGTGTGCACATTAATACAATAATTTTTACACATTAAATCATTAAAAATTTCTTCTGCTACAGGTACAATATGGTGTTTGCACCTTTCACGGGGATTAACAACCACAAAAAATGTGTCACATTTGCTGCTGCGTTGATAGCGAATGAAGATGTTGATTCTTATGTATGGGTCCTCAAATAATTCAAAAAGGCAATGGTGCATGAGCCAGGATACATCATTACTGACCAAAATCCCTCAATTGCAATTGCATTTTCGAAGGTTTTTGAGACTACAATACATCGATATTGTATGTGTCACATCATGATGAAGGTGAGTGAGAAAGTTGGGCCTGTTTTACGTAGTGGTGAAAATTTCAATAAAAGGCTTAAGGATATCGTTTGGAATGAATACATAGAGCCTAAGGAATTTGAAGAAAAATAGAATGAAATTATGGAAGATTTTAATTTAGTAGATCACAGGTGGTTTCGTGATTTATTCAAAATACGCGAACAGTGGATCCCTGCATTTTGAATAACCCTTCGTTTGCACTTGTTCTTGTAGTAAACTTACACCCCAAACAGTTGCACCCTCTACCGTCACCTGTCGTTGAGGTGTTGTCGCATCTTGTGTCAGACCTAATGAAAATGATGTAGCGTCAAAGCTCTTATTCGCTGCAGAAAATGCTACTTTGAGACTCATCACTGCATCTAGGAATGCTAGATCATTAAAAATGTCATTACCCATGATTATGGGATTAACCGGTGTTGGAATTGGTTGTGTTTGAGTATGTAAGGCATTATTAAAAATCTGAGACAATGTGTTGAATGTTTTCCTAAGTGTTTCAATTGCTTGCGTTGGTTGGTCTAACCCTATTTCCAGCATGACATCTTCAATTTCAAGTTGCGAAGAAGCGATATTATTAAAAGTTAGATGACATCTTGTGAACTGACACCTATATAACCAATTACATTATTAATGGATATTTTTAAAAAATATTAGTGGACAATTAATTTTAAATATTACCTTCGCATTTTTTATCATTCCTATGTTATTATTCTATATATTGATGATAAGCGAGAAATTGTGCTTTATTTAATGGTTTAAATCCTATATTTTTATGTGCTTAATATTCTTATATATATATATATATTTATTTCTCGTGTATTTATTATTATGAGTGGAGGAGCACCAATTGTGTATTTTTCTCTTATTTTGAAGTAATTAGGTGCTAAATTGGTGAACCAAATATTTAATAATGATGCATAAGAGTTTCACGAGGAAACGAGAGACAAAACGAGAGAATCGGCGAAGAAAACAAAGAAAGGACGATTCTGGGCTTTCTAGATGGGTTATCGCTGAGACCAACCGTTATAGAAAGTGCCGCTGACTGCTGTCTACAAGAACCGATGTCGTTCGATGCACCTGCCTACAGAGCTCTCTGTCGCGTCGACATCGCGTCTGTCGATGCGGAACCGATGTTAATCGACGCGAGCGCAGCGGGAGCATCGACGCCGAGCCTCTGTGAGCGTCGGTCGACGCGACTGCCCAAAAAATGCATTTTTAAGGGTTTCTTATTGCCCAAAACTTCCTAAACCTATAAATACCTCCCTTAAACATCAAAAACGCAAGGAACATTGATCCTAGGGTTCCAAGACACCAAAAAGGAGTCCAAAACACCCAATTCAATCATCCATCAAGAGCTTGAAGATTGAAGACTCAAGATTCAAGATCTAAGCTTTCTTTTCCCTTCTTATCTTAGAATTATGTTCTTCTTATTTATTTTTCTTCTTTATTATTCTATGAACTCCATTAGAGAGTGATTATTTTATCTAGTCATAGGGATGTTGAAACCCTCGTGAGATTAAGTTTTAATTAATTTATGCATATTTATTTCGTTTTTCATATGAGATTGCTTGTGTTATCTTGTTTACATATCATGATTGCTAAATTCATGACATGATTGCTGAATTCTTAATTTGGATTGGCCACCTAGATTAGGGATTTGGTTATCAATTGCTAGAAAGAGAACTGCTTCCCGTGTAATTGTCGTAGTTTTGATTTCTCTGAAGCAACTAATGGTCTCGTATCATTAGGGATAACTTCAACGACGAGCAGTCAATTTCCAATCTTTATTAACGCTCACTCACCATGTTCTTCTTGCGCTCTTCTTATTCTTTTTAACAACAATCCTTTACCAAATCCCCCAGCCCTCGATTCGTCTCTCACTCTTTCTCGGATAGCTTGGAACTCCAACAAGATAGTATTGGCAATGTTCTATCAACACGTCTTCCCTTGAATTGCATTCTGTCAAGATATGAGAGCTGCAAAGACATGAGCATTCAATTTAGATTTTTAATATTCCAAAGGGATATATTATGAATTAATAATAGATGAATGAACTTTTACTTATAAAGTATATAAATTATATCAATATGTGAACTTTTTAGGTTGTTCCTTATTAATACAACTGAACTCAAACCACTGTGAATTTTATGTTTATGCATTAAGAATTCTCTAGTATACAACCAACGAACTTGGTTTCATTAAATTAATTAAAGTAAATAGACATGAAACATTACCAATAGAAATATAAGTGGACCGGTGAAATTGGAAGTTGGGTTATTCTTCCAACTTTCAACAGCTCCCAGTAGACTAGTCAATTATAGGCGCACCAATTGAGATCTTTTATTTTATTCACACCGATCAACGAATACAAAATCTTGTAGTTTGGTTTTCTATTTGTGGGTCCTTTTATGATGCATGACATACTGAAGACTACAAAGTCTCATTTGAACCAGTCTCCATAATCATCCCTTTCAATTATTTTATATGTCATATTGCACGTAATTGGAAACCCAGTTCTATTCCCCATCTCTCTCGCCATTTTGCCAATAGTTCCATGTATTCTCCTATCTCATTTGCATTTTCCTCCACAACGGCAAGTCCACCTCTAGGGAAATCTAAGGTGCATAGAACATCTTCCTTGGTGAAAATTATTTCTTATTTTCTGAAATCTAAACCACATCAACACACGTCAAAATTCTCTACAAGATACCTACAGAGCTTGCCATCACATTCATTTAATTTTATTTCCAACAATGACCCAAATCCGGTATCTTTAACTGCTGTCGTTGATTTGGTGATAACTTGGGGATCATTTTAAATAACTTTTTAGGCGACATCCTTGTTAATATTCTATCTCCGGAGAATGTTCTCTTCCTTTTTCCAATCTCATTCTCTTGATGTGTTTGTTGTTGCCTCGTTTGATCCAACACTCTTCTAGGTTGTGCAACAGTTACCGATCGATGTTGACGCTCCAGAAATGGAATACCATTGGTATTATTACCTTTTCTAGGATATCTGCTAGATTTAGTTCTAGCCATTTACCTACAAATAAATAAAAATTAATTAAAATATTGAACACGAATAGTATAGAACATTAAAGTGGGCAACAAATATTTATAATCCTAATTATAATACGCACCCCCAGCTAATTGCATATGAACTTTATTCCTCACTTAAACGAATATTCATAAAAAAAGAAGTAATTATCATTTACATGAATGAATCTTTAATACAATTATAAGGAAAATCCAATGAAAATGTGATGAAAGGTATAAAACAAAATTCTAAAATATAAATGAATAGTTGAGATTCTAAACCTAATTATAATATTTGCCCCTAGCTAATTACAGATGAACTTTAATCTTCGATCAAACGAATATTCATTAAAAAAAAGTAAATATCATTTATATGAAAGAACCCATAATACAAAAATAATAAATCTCCAATGAAAATGTGATAAATATTAAGGTGTAAAACTAAAGGTTAAAATATAAATCAATATTGTAGATTCTAAACCGAACTATAATGCCCCTAGTTAATTACATAAGAACTTGAATCCTCGCTTAAACGAATATTCATACAAAAAGAAGTAATTGTCAGTTACAAGAATTAACCTGTAATAGAAATATAATGAACCTCCAATGATAATGTGATGAACAATAAGGTGTAAAACAAAATTTTAAAATATAAATGAATCATGGAGATTCTAAACCTAATTATAATATGTGCTCCTAGCAAATTACAGATGAACTTTAATCATCGCTCAAATGAATATTCATAAAAACAATAAAGTAATTATCATTTACATGAAAGAACCCGTAATAACAGTATAATGAATCTCCAATGAAAATGTGATGAACATTAAGTTGTAAACAAAATTTTAAAATTGAATGAATCATGGAGATTCTAAACCTAACTATATTATGTGCTCCTAACTAATTACACATGAACTTTAATACTCGTTATAATGAATATTCATAAAAAAATAAAATAAATAAAGTGATTATCCTTTACATGAAAGAACCCGTAACAAGAGTATAATGAATCTCAATGAAAATGAGAAGAACATTAAGGTGTAAAACAAAATTTTAAAATATAAATGAATCATGGAGATTATAAACCTAGTTATAATATGTGCTCCTAGCTAATTACAGATGAACTTTAGTACTCGCTCAAATGAATATTCATAAAAAAATAAAGTAATTATCATTTACATGAAAGAACCCGTAATACAAAAATGAATCTCCAATGAAAATGTGATGAATATTAAGTATAAAACAAAAAATTAAAATATAAACGAATATTGGGGATTTTAAACCTAATTATAATATGTTCTCCTAGTTAATTGCGGATGAACTTTAACCCTCACTTAAACGAATATTTATACAAAAAGAAGTAATTATCATATACATGAATGAAGCTGTAATAAAAACATAATGAAAATTATGCTAAAATATGGTGTTATGAAATACGTGCTCTCTCTATTTAAACTCGAGAAACTTGTGCTTTGAACACACACATCAAACATAAAAGAAAATTGCTGAAGATGGTGAAGGCATATCATGGACTTGTGAATATATTAGATAAAAACAAGTCTTGTTTGGGAGTGATATTTGTGCAGCTTGCATATGCTGGCATGACCATGTTTTCTAAGGCAGTAATCTCAAATGGAATGAGTCCTCATGCTTTTGAATCTTATCGACAGGCATTTGCCACTATTGCATTAGCTCCATTTGTTTACTTCCTAGACAGGCTTAATTCTTACGCACCTTTGTGATGGAAATATGACAATCATTAAGGTGTAAAACATAATTTTCTAAATATTCCTTGGAAAATCAATGAAAATATGACAATCATTAAGGTGTAAAACACAACTTTCTAAATATTCCTTGGAAATCAATGATCATTTACATGTATCGAAATTTGGTGGTCTGAACTCATTTGTGGTCTATTACAAAATTCATAATGAAAAATGGTGGTTCAATTCCCTGATATATGTATTCTTCTCAGGATACCAAATTGTTGTTTATGGTCTGCAACTCAGTCCAAATCAATATGGATATATAAATTTAACAAATAAATAAAATAGAAAATCATTAGAGTTCATCCAGAATCTAGTTACACAAAATTGGGGAAAATAAACAATTCTAACAAATTCTAATAGACAAGAAAAAACCATATATAATAAGTTCGTAAGTGCGTAGTTTTTCTATACAAATCATAATAGCTACAAACAAAAAATAAAAAATCAAATAAGTGTAGAGTTTTGTGTACCTTTAAGTCTGTTTTGAGGAATTCAAAAATTGTGGATTAATTTAAAACCCAACATCAACTTTTTTACTCGTGTAATGCATATATTTTCATGAATCTTATCATTCTAATATCCGTATTATTTTTTATTTTGGAACCTAGCATCGAGCTTGCACTTGTGTATATTTTGATGAATCTCATCGCTGGCAGTGAGTTCTGAACAAACTTATCTCTGTAATCTTTGTAGGATATTGGATTGGGACGACTCATCAGATTTGGGATTTGGGGAGAGGAACCGTTACGTGAGCAGTGGAGAGAGAATATTTTCTATGTTGACAAGGTTAGGATTTTATAACCGTTCACACGTGGGAAGGTTTCTAAAGTACATAGTAAGGTACACTAGGTGTACTGTATAATGGCTGCCTTTTTGCCATTGCAATTGTAAAAATTGGAGACTCACGTGAACAAGTTAGAAAGATACTGTAAAGGTTTCAGTCAATTAGCTCAATCATAAATGGAAAAAGAAACGAAGTGGCTTAGACAAATCTTTTGTGGACTAGACCCTCCTTCGCCTATCTCGGATTCTGTTACTTCGAATTCATGAATGATTCTAGGATTTGAATCTTAAAATTGTGTTTCCCTAATGACATAAGAAAATACAAATTGAGACAAAACTAATCAGAGGCGGATAAAGCGCATCTGAGCGTCTTGTCCCACTCTTCCGATTACGGAGTGACTGATGGACGCCAGGACCTATTTTTAAAAATAATGAATTAGTATTTACAGCCCTTCCTATCTGATAGGAAAGTATCTCATGATCCTGAACCGATCTTACCTGGGATCGCAAATCCCAAGTTTGTCTATGAAGAGCGGATCTAATTGTATTTGCCCGGCTGGACTCCCTACACTTGCTAGAGTTTAGCTACAAATTCTAACACATATTCCGCTTCACTGTAGTCTGCACACACATTAAAATAATAATAATAATAATAATAATATTTTTATTATTATTATTATTATTATTATTAGTAGTAGAATAAAAATAGTAATAAGAATAATAATAATAGTAATAAAAATAGTAATAATAATAATAAGGAAATAAAAATAATAAAATAAAAAAAAAACGTTGAATTGCCTCTAACCAGTGCCTTTTATTATCGTTGTTCGCTCGACGTGATAACCCCCTTATTTATAAATCCAGGGAGGTTTTGATGGTGGTCTCAAAACGAATGGAAATCTCATGACTTCAAGCTCCTTAAACTCCGCTCGTTTCGAAATCGGTGCTTAACCGAATCTTTTTGATTTGGTGGTAACTTCTCATGGAAAATGGACAACATTGTTCCACCCATAGTTTCCTTCTCTTCCCACTCCAGCGTATGCATATTAAGCTTATTGATGCAACACTTCTTCAAAAACATAGAATATTTTGGAATTCTTTTAGTCGCGTCAAGTAGAGAGAAATTAATCTCGACTTTCTTAAATACCACTTGAACACCTCAAGTGTCTTCCCACTTTGCAGCATGAT
Organism: Phtheirospermum japonicum; assembly: GCA_014905375.1. Classification (NCBI taxonomy): domain Eukaryota; kingdom Viridiplantae; phylum Streptophyta; class Magnoliopsida; order Lamiales; family Orobanchaceae; genus Phtheirospermum; species Phtheirospermum japonicum. The sequence goes on from BMAC01000494.1 coordinate 281,929, forward strand.
GTCGCTCACATTTCTTGGATTTATTACGGGTTGAAACAACAATTCATCGCCCGCTTAACTGATGTGCTTCACCAATTGGCTAAATTGACACTCTAAATTTTTTATATTGGCCATAGTGTCTTGCTAAAATTACAAAGTGTTAGACACCAGTTATTCATCATAACCTCTAGTGATGGTTCAGGATTTTGCTCAACCAATGACTCAGGATAGTATTGTGGGCCTTGATATTCGAAGTCTGACCCGTCATACTCAAAATGTTGTCCATTGAACCAAAGTTTTGTACACCTCTTTTTAATATATTTTAATTGAAAACACTCAAGCTTGATCGCAAGAGAACGATGGCGCTTGTAGAGTGGGAAGTTGACTCGTGTCGATCTCTCGAGGACAACTGTTCAGTATTTTAGATGTCTTTCTCAATAAAAACTAAACACATAAACTTATACAAATTGGGGTTTGGGGTGGGTGGGTGGGTTGATTTTATATAAACTAAGGATTAAAGCAATATTAAATTTAAACTAATTAAACTAATTAATTTTAACTAAATTACCAACTAGAATTTAAAAGCAATAATTGAAATAAATCAAATTACTTAAACCTAAGAACTAAGAAATAATTAACCTAGTAATAAACCGCACCGATGATTTATTATTTAAAACCCAATCAATTCTCATGCATAACGTAAACTAATCTAAGAAACATGAATATAAGCAACTATCATGAAGCAATTGATCACAGAAATCTTAAAACGGGAATTAAAGCATAAATCAATTAGCATAAATAAACTTGATGAATTCAATATCCAAAAATCAATCATAAACTAATTAAAAACTGAAAGCAAATTGCTTTGATTGTTCAACAAACCAAAGTTCATCAATCAATTCAAGAACGTAAAGTAAATCTAACTATCTAAGCTTTAGATTTAAGAATTAAACTAGGAAAGCAATAAAAAGGATAAGAGAACTTATTAGATCTACTAAGTGCATAAAATTCTCCAGCTATTCCGGAGTTAAAGCATTGATCTTGGACAAAGAAACGGGCTTGCGCAAACTCGAACGTTTTCGGGGCTCGCGAACCTTGATTTCTCGATCTTGATCTTCAATTTAAGCTAAAGGGTGTTGAAAGCATGTTTCTAACCCTAGAAATACTTTTTGGGAACCTTATTATGACTATAGTATGTTGGAAACTTGGATTTATGGTTTGGTATTTATAGAATTCCGATTCCTTGGAGGACAAGTCACTTAGGTCGGTTACTGGGCCCGTTAACGGTAGCACTTAACGGGTAAGGAGCTACCATTAAAGCTATCATTAATATCTCTGTTAACTTCTTACGGTTATGTTAGTGTTAGGGTGTGTAATCGTTAAATCTACCGTTAGGCTCTCATTCATCCTTTAGCGATTAGTTAGCGGTGTGGATACCGTTAAGTATAACGATGCTCTGTAACGGTAAGGTTACCGTTAGGCTAACCGTTAGCCTTTAAAAACTTGCTACTTTTTTGCCGGAACGCTCGATTCTTGTCTCTTAATTATCAATCTTCATCTCTTACGTGCTGAGCTCCTCCAGTTACTTAGCTATAAGGCGAAAAACAGAGATATTCCACCTTTTTGCATCAATTAAGGTCAAAACATGGTAAAATAAGTTGGAAACACATTTATACGAAACTAAGCTTAAACTATCCAACTTATACCAAAAATAAATAGAAAAATGAACTAAAATACTAATAAAAATAAGGACAAATATGTGCTAATTATCCATCCATTCCATACATAGCATCATAAGCATAAAATCTATGAGAGTACACTGACATTCCTAAAAATATCGTTTGCACTACCAAATGCGTGAAAGTCTTGTTCGCCACCTGCTGGTATGGGGTGACCCTGTAATCTGGCAGCTATATATTATAACAAAAGAAAACAAACCAAGGAAAGGGTGATGATGAGACTAATCCTAAAAAATAAGGAAATAAAATTTACTTCTAAACTAATTTCAAATAATATTAAAAAATCACATTTTAATTGCACCACTCCCCGACAATGGCGCCAAAATTTGATCGCGCGTCGCAATGCGGTAAATTAATATTTATGAAGTTCTCCTTCCTTTCCTCTACTAACTAGTAGTAGCGGTTAGTAAGGGTCAATCCCACGAGAAGTGTGAACTAAATTACAATAATTTAATATTAATTGAAATTATAAAAACTAAATGAAAGTGGTTATTAAAGATATTTATATAAAATGCTAATAACAAAAATAAACTAAAGCGCAAAGAAAATATGGACAAAAATAATATAAAGAAAGCTTTCGATCCACGGTTCTGTCTACACCCTCACTCGACTAAATCTAATTAATTATGACAGCTAATCCTATTGTTTTTCGGGAATTACTAGCCCTAAATAACAATAAGCTTTGTTACTCGAATTGTCCTTTACCGAATAATTAATCGAAATAAGCTTTTCGACTAAATCTAACTATTGGACAACCTAGAATAATCTCTCTAGATTTAATGTAATAGAAGCTTTAGAATTAGAAAAATAGGATAATCTAAACAATAAACTCACAATCTTGGTTTATTTAACTTATTTCATGTTATCCCTAATATTGCAAATATTAGTGGCTACAAACGAATCAAACACGACAATAATTACGAATTGAAGGTTTAATTCTAGCGATAGATATATTAAACCTAATCTAGGTGATCAAGCTATAAGAGGTAAAAACACATCTTGATTAATAAAATATAGCAACACAATAAACTCCATAGAAATAATAGAAAAATCATCACGGGAATTAATTAAAATATAACCAAATCATTAGGGTTCAACATCCCCGCAACCAAAATAAATAAATCTAGCTATACATATCATTTATAAAGATAAACATAGTCACAAGTTTAAAAAAGAAAAGAAAAAAAGGAGTAGAGAATTGGCAAGCGTAGAGATCCTCTGTCGTAATGTTGTGTCTCCAGTCTCCTGCTCTCACGCTTTTGGCTCTTCTATATATCAGCTTTCTGTCCACCATCCGCCTTCTCTATCTAGGCTGCTACCGACGCAGCTGTGTTGTTTTTAAAGGTGCTGAAGCTGGGCATGTTCATTTTCTGGGGCCAGGGCTCTAGATTCTCGAATCTGCGCTGGCACTGGGTAACCCAGTGTGGAAGACAGGCCTAGTGTCAGCGGTAACACGTCAAAATCGGGGCCCAGTCTTGTTAAAACTCCACTCGAAGGCCCACACTCATCCATATCAAGACAAAAATACTTCAAAATCGCTAAAATAAATATAAATTCTAATATTAAAGCACCTTACATCAAATGTGATGATAAGAAGAAAAATCAACGGCGCAAATAAATAAAATGCATATAAGTTATTATTTTAACACTGAAAAACATGCATATTTTATACATATCAGCCCCACCTCATGGTTCCTCCCATATGAGCTTTAATGATCCTTATTCCCCCACCTGTTGATTTCCATAATCCAAAGATAATGATTCAACGCTCCCCCTTTTGATTATCCGAGCTACGACTCTTATGCTCCACTCGCCTCAACCCCTACAACCCGAGATATAATGAATATGCCCCACCACCTCCTCCAACCACAACCAAAAAGTTAATTACCACCACGATGTCCCGTACAACTATGATCCTTACTCGATTAGGTGTGAACCCCCAAATCTACCTCTAGAATTTCTCTGGTTTTGAAGAGCCTCTTTGTAGCATGACTGTTATATTGAAAGCATACTTGGGTTCTAACGGTTGGAAAGAGCACTTCAAATATAAGGAGGATTTAATTTTAGAAATGATGCATGGTAATCAGGTGGAACCCTATGAAGAACTAGTAAGTGATGAGGTAAAATGGCTTACTTTAGACGAGATGCCGATCTTTGAAGTGGTGGATCCCATATCGGTGGTTGGTGATTTAAGATTAAGCACTCTTGGAGGAGGTGTGTAAGGAGATGAGTTTTTATGTTGAGGACTTGGAAGCATGCAATGCCCCTCTCGTGCTTTTGTATGAAATCCTGAACAAGAGTGTAGGAATATTACCTTCGGAGATAATCGGCAAATGTTGAAGATTTGATCTTACTTGCTCTTTGTGAGGGTGATGAAGTTGTGATAATTTTAGAGGATATTGAGATTGTCGAGCCTCATTTAGCACCACCCAATATATTATTGAAGCTTGGGTTTGATGTGGTGGATGAGGTAGTCAAGAAGGAGTTCGATCACCCTCTCCTATGCCCAGTGATTTACGCAATTTTGTCCTTATTTTATTAGCCTTTTAGTTCGTTTTTCTATTTGTTTTTGGTATAAATTGAATAACTTAAGCTTAATCTTGTATTTCTATAATTCCAGCTTATTTTACCGCATTTTGATCGTAATTGATGCAATTAGGTGATATTTCGTTGTTTTTCACCTTACAGCTAAGTAACCCGAAGAGTTTAGCACGTAATGAACGAAGTTCGATGTTCAAGAATAAGAGAACGAGCTTTCCGGTGAAACGAGTAGCAAAAGATCGAGAAACGGAGACAGACGCTCTGTCGCGTCAATTGACGCTCCGTCGAAGCGAGCCATGATCCGCGTCAGTCGACGCCCAGCCGACACAACTCTCTATTGCGTCGATTCAGCCTGCGTCAGTCGAAGCACCCGCCCAGCCAACGCGAGCGCCCAGGCCGCGTCGACGCCGAGCACCAGCGCGCGTCAGCTGACGCACCGTCGACGCGGCGGCCCAGCATTCGGATTTTAGGGTTTCTTGTGTGCCAAGACTTGCAATATCTATAAATACCCTCCTTATTTCGGATTTTTGGACATATACACGACTACCTAAGGTTCTTTAGCCTACAATAACAATAATCCCACATCTCATAACGAGATTTGAAGACGGAGATCAAGGATCGAAGAACAACGCGTCCAAAGCATCGAATTCGCATTCGAGATTCAATCTTCGCCCAAGATCGACGTGCAACTTCGGAATAGCTGGAGCTTTTTACTGCTTTTATTAGTTCAATTAAGTACTCTAAATTCTTAGATAATCTCGTAGTTAATTTCTTAGTTAATTACGTAGTTAATTTCTTAATTAATTGCTGGAACTAGTTTATTTAGTTTAATTGTTTCATGCTTGGATATTGGTTTAATTTAGTTTATTTATGCGAGTTAATTTATGCTTAGTTATTCGTTCTTAGATTCGTATGATGCTATTGCTTAATGGTAGTTATTATATTCATGTTGTTAGATTAGTTGCTATTAATTCTTAGTTCTTGAGTTCAAGTAGTTTAATTATTGCTCTTAGTTGATAATTTAGTTAGAATAATTAGTTTAAATAGCTTTAGTTTAATTATTGCTTTAGTTATAATGATCAATTCAATTTCTTTTAAAACCCCAAATGTACATGTATTTTATTCTAGTTCGTAAATTGAGAAAAACATTCAAAACTCCGAACAGTTGTTTCCTCGAGAAATACGACTCAAGTCAAACTCATCGCCCTACAAGTACCTCGTACTCTTGCGAACAAACTTACGTGCTTTAATTTAATTGATTATAAAAAGGGGTGCACAAGAGTTTGGTTCAAAATTTTGGCGCCATTGCCGGGGAAAGCAACGAGTAGGAATTAAAGATATTTTTTGTTTTATTTTCTTTTTGGCTTATTAGTTTATTTTTATTTTTATTATTTTTATTTTCGCACTTGGTTTTTTCCATTTCGTACGTTGATGTGTTGTTGAGTTTATGCAAGGAAGGCGATCACTTCAACGCAACCTTGTACCATTCATTGACAACATCCACCGTTCAAATCCACCGAGACCAAGACCCATTTTTATTCCCGAGGACGATTCCTCAACAGCAACTGATTTCGCTTGCGATCAAGCTCCCGACATTATGTTAGGAGCAAATTCGATTCGAAATGGCAATTCACCACCGAGATCACCACCACGCCCCTTTCAAAATGTGTATGGTAGTGAGCCGATCGTTTTGCAAGGACAACCACTACCATGAGCTTTTTGGGCTAATTATCAGCAAAACATGGAGATTGCGAGAAAAGATGCGGGGAGAAATGAAGGAGTCGACCAGCAGCAAAACGTAATCGGTCACCAACCCAACATGGCAAATATGAGGCACAACGAAGAGATGAACAACAACGCTATTCGCCAACACAACATCGAGAACGTGGCAATTAGGAACGAAGATTTTCTACAGCATAATGCGTATGATAATAATCAAAGGCACGTGAATGAGTGGTTGGTGAATCAAGATCATGGTTACGAGCAAAACAATCTCGGAAGGAGACACGAGCGCGAGCACCATTACGCGCATGACGACCACTATGAGAGAGCTCAATACCGAGTTAGAGAACCAAGGGGAGGTCGAGCACTTAGACAGCGCGACTTGGCACATCCAAAGGTTGTACCCTTTAGGTCCGCCATTGTTCTTGGACCTACCGCAAGGGCAGTGGAGATTAAACCGCATCAACTCAACCTACTCCTGACTTTTCACGGGAATGCCCATGAGGACCCCTTGGCATTTTTAAATCACTTTGTTGATGAAGTTGGTGGATTCGTAGTACATGGCCTTAATCAAGAAGAGGTGCAAATGATTTTTTTTTCCGTACAGCTTGAAGGATAAGGCGAAGTCATGGCTACTATCCCTAGAGCCTGGTTCGTTGACTGACTGGGATATGATCAGTGAGGAATTCTTAAATCAGTACTATTCGGCACGAACTACGGGACATCTTCGGAGGCAGATAGCTACTTTTGAACAGTTGGAGGGAGAGCAATTTCATGAAACTTGGGAACGTTACAAGACGTTTTTGCAGGCTTGCCCCCACCACAACTATTCTCTGGAGATGACTAACCAATTCTTCTTCGATGGATTATTGGACCATGGGAAACGAGAAGTAGAGATAGCAGCGGGAGGAGACTTAACAGCCACCGAGGCGAGGCAAGTGTTGGAAAAGCAAAGCGAAAAATCCAGACAAACCAACTCTCGACCTCGTAAAATAAAGGTTAATGAGGTTTCCATTCCTGATCCTGATTTAGATGATGGCAAGTTAGTCAAGGCGAAATGTGAGGAGATTTTTGACCAGAAATTAGCTGCTTGGAAAGCCGAGCGGGCAAGCAAGGCCGCTGCACAGAAGATGGTTGCGAATTGTAACCAGTGTGGATCCCCCCAGCATTTAGCAGAAGCATGTCCAAATAACATTGAGCAGCAAGAGGAGATTAACGCGATCCAAAATTATTCGAATCAAAAGAAGTACATACCGCATCGTGATAATCCTCTCTTCAAGTGGGGCCCGAGAAATCCAAATCATATGCCACCTGATCTGCAATTTCCCCCACCACAATATGCTCAAGCACCAGTGCCGCCGCCATAAAATAATTTTCATACGAAAGGGCAGGCGTCTAATACGACTCAACCAAAGGATCAGTTGTTGGTTTGGCAGCAAAATCAAGTGGCCGAGACAATCAGCAATAGAGAGGGACTTACAAAGGTGAACGCAAAGATTGATGAACTCTCGAAGAAGGTAAACGGGATTGACCATCTTTCCAGTGTTGTGCATGATCTAGCTAAAAACATGGATAGGATGGAAAGAACTACGGGACAACTAGCAACTGACATTGCAAGGTCAAACAAGGAGAAGGACAAGCTCCCAAGTCAAGTAGAGCAAGCGTCGACGGTTCACGTTCTTCGCAGTGGGAAGAAGATCGACAATGGCGTAGTGGATCAGGATGAGGAAATTGTTCCTAAACCAGTAGACAAGCAACATAATTCCACCAATAGATATGTTCCTGGTTCTATTCAAGGGACGATCTTGAACGACACCCTTGTCAAAGACGAACCATCACTGCCGAAGCAATCAACGATGCAATATAAGGATGCTGTTCCTTTTCCGAGCCGGTTGCGTCCAGCAAAAGAGAACAAGAGGTTCATGGAGCTATACAACCTCTTGAAGAATGTCAATATTAACCTACCACTTTTGGAGGTAATCAAGACAATGCCCGCCTACGTAAGATTTTTTAAGGAACTTGCCTCGAGAGAGAGACGTTTGGCGACGACTCAGTACGTTCCACCACCGAAGGAAGTTAGCGCGATTTTTAAGAAGCCATTTCTTCCCAAGGAACGCAATCCTTGAAGTTTCTGCATCACTACTGCATTAGCTAATGGGCAGAGAGCAATAGGAATGTTGGATCTTGGAGCAGGAATAAATCTAATGCCGCTTTCACTTTATAAAGAATTCGATCTTGGACCACTTAAACCGACAACAATGCTCCTGCAGTTGGCCGTTCGCTCAACTTGACGACCCTTGGGTATAGTTGAGGACATTTTAGTACAAGTTGGAGAGCTCGTACTTCCAGTTGATTTTGTGGTCATGGACATTAGAGAAATTCCGACTGGAAGAACTGAGCATACCATTTTATTGGGGCGTCCGTTCATGTCTACTTCCCATACTCTAATTGATGTCCATAAATGGAGGATGACAATTACAGTTTTGGGTGAAACAGTGACGCTTTCTCTGAAAGATATTCACAACACTCCCTCCCCTATCATGCAAGAAGAAGATTTATTCGTTGACCCCATTACATCGTGCGTCCACGAGTTACGAGAAATCGTAACTTTGAACAAATTGAGCGACGGGGACGATGCCAGATTCTCTATCGAGGGAGGGGATTCACGAGTGGATTCAAGCAAGGAGTACGACGAATTTGAGGATCAGATGCACTTAAGTGGGGAGGACTTGATCGAGTTGCTAGGTATTGACATACGCGACATCGTAGAGGAATTTGGAGACGATTTCGATGTGGAGCGACTGCATAAATTTGAGCAAAAGGTGGAGTCGAAACCACCAATAAGTGGCCCAAGGCACGACTCCCTCGACCCTAACGAAAAATTTTCACGCAAAAAGAATAAGGGCGAGACATATTTCGACGATTGGACGAGGGAGAAGAAGAAATCAAAAGGAAATCGCACCAACGAATTCAAAAACTTGCAATTTAAGGTTGGAGAATTAGTGCTATATAATCACGAATGTAAGTATAACCCAGCTGATTTCGGAGCTGCATGGAGCGGACCGTTCTTGATTAAAGAGATGGACGAATACGGAGTAATCACGTTGTATGATGAGGTCGGCAAATTATCTTTTCAAGTTCACAAGCATAGGTTGAAGCCTTATCATGACGGACGAAAGAAAAATCGCGATCGCAAGATGGTGGAGTTTGGAGATCCACCGTACGTTTGGAATTAAATGAGTAAAATAGCGTCGAGCAAGCGAGGTTAAAATTTGCGCTTCTCGGGAGGAAACCCGAGCATTTGTATCCTTTTGTACCTTGTTTTCATTTTATTTAATTTTTCTTTTTGGTTTTTATCTTTTTAGAACAGATGGAAGAACTCGGACGAAGAGAATTGATCAAACGAGTGAAGAAACAGTCGCCCAGGACTCCGCCCGCATCGACGCCGAGACTGCTCGCGTCAGTCGATGCGGCGTCGACGCAGATGCCGAGATTTCAGTCTCTATCGCGTCGACTGACGCGGGCGTCGACGCGAGCCACGCACCCGGCCTAGAAGCGCTTAAATTCAAGTTTTGACCCGCCAACCCGACTCGTATCCATGGTGACCCACGGGAATGGCCAGAAAGACAGCTTATAAGATGCCCAAACACCCTTTTCCCTTCATTTTTCATCCCCTTTCTTCAAATTTCTCTTTCCTTCTTCACTTTCTTCTTGTTTTTCAAATTTTTTCTTTTCGTTCAAAAATTCCAGAAATTCATACACTTCACCCACAAAAACTCAACCACATACCCAGAAAATCCATCCATTATCTTGCTTACAAGCCAAAACCTCCAAAACGGGCTAGGTGGATTTGAAGCTACTTTCGGGCAATTCTGGGCAACTCACGCGTTTCTACGGAAAATCGACGAGGTACTTCGCTTGAAACTATCTTGGGACTATTATATCATTGTTGGTTTTGTATTGGGAAGTTGTTGGTGCAAGGATTACGTAGATTTCTAGTTGGTTGAACACGCACGCCAAGTGTTCGACAAAATTCCCCAAAGAACATCAAGACTTATTTTTCAAGAATTATCATTCCCGTTCGTTTTAGTATTGTTTGATGATGTCTCGAGCGGGTAAACGAAAGGATATCTCGGGGAAATATGGAGCACCGTTCCCAATTTTCGACAAAAAGGAAGGGGACACGTTTAAAAATATTCGCAAATGGGGATTCGCGACACATAGGACTTTGAACGTCAATGGAATTGAGGAGGAGGCCTCGAATGGTTCGGAGCACCACTCTGACCTATCTCGTTATGTCGATGGCCTCGGGTGTGGGTACTTCACCCAAATACACCTCCCCGGATTTAGAGAGCTTATGCTCGAGTTTTTCTCCACGTTGGCGATCCGGAACGATGAGATGTTCATATGTAGACTAGGAGGGAATGATGTTCTTGTGGACGAGGAGACTTTTGGAAACATCTTTGGCTTCCCGACCGTAGGGGACCACCCGGTAGGAGTTCAAGGCTTCGACTTAGCCTCTTTTTGGGGGATGATCACCGGGGGAAACACGGGCGATTGCAAGCGATTTCCTTGCTCAAAAATTCAAGAAAAGGCCCTCTATGTCGCCTACTAGATCCTCACCCACATCATTCTTTGAAAGAACGAGGCAAATTACGCGACCAAGTCCGAGCTTTATGTTCTACAATGCCTTGTTGAAGGTCGTCAAGTCCGGTTATACCCATTGATCTTGCAAGGACTTTACAATGTTACCAAGGGTACGCCGGGAAGTAAGACACCACTTCTCTCGTTTGCGCCATACATTACCGGCCTCGCCCGTCACTTCGGGTTCGATCCGGCAGAAAGCGGACTTAGCCCACTCGGGACCACTTCATTACCTCTTACGCGTGCACCGGCACCCCAAGTGAGATCTTCAACTAGAGGAGGTTCGTCGTCTCAATCGCACGATGAGGACAACGATGGCGACATGGATATGGAGCAAGCTCGCCGTTCTACATCGGGCCCAAGTCCCGATTGGGGGCAATTTTTCGAGGAAAACCGAGCATTTCAATTGAAGATGTTCGATAAGCTCCAAATCATCGATGAGAAGATTGATGCGAACCACGAGCAAAACCATCAGAGCTTAAGGAAGATGCGAGCTCGCATTTCAAAGCTCGAGGAACGATTTGAGGTAGCTTATCCCCAACCGAGCACGAATGTTGACGAGAGCCCTGAGGACGACGATGGTTCCCGCGAGTTCTAAGTCTTTTATCTTTATTTTATTTATGCTTTATTTAAAAAAATGAAAAAAAAAAAATCCAAAAATATTTTTATTTTATTTGTTTTTGCTTGTTTTATTTTTCTTTTAGGGCAATTCATATCGCGCACGTTGAAGCAGGCCAAATTGCATAAATCGACGAGTAGCGGCTCGACTACTATTATTTCAGGGATGTCTTCTTTTTTCTTCCTCTTTATGGTTTTTGGATGTATTTGTGGCAATCAGGAGATTGCCGGAATTTTTTTAGAGAGGGGGGTGGTCGAGTGTGATTTGTATTGATTAATTGTGTAATTTTATACTTGGCCTGTAATAATTATATGCTTAAGTGCGATTAATTGCTATTCTTGTGCGATATTGTGTTTGTATGGCTTGCCTGTCGAAGTTGACTATGTATGATTATTTGTTCTAGTTATTTGAGCGTGCATAAGTGCATAAAATTTTTCAAAATTATCATTTATATATTGTAAAATGGTACTTGGACGCAATTGATTTCATAAAACTTTAAAAGCAGCGTCAATTCAAAACTTTTTCATGCAAAAAGCCTGTGAGTAGCCTGAGTGTTTATCATCTTTGCATGTACTTGAATAAGTTTCAGTCTTGATATCTCTTTGAAACCGCTGTGTGTAGCTGACTTTGAAAATGACGTTAAGGCACATAAAAAACCCTTTTCCGGCCATATCCATAAATTTTAGCCATTATAAATTTCGAATGAGCCAATCATAGCCAAATAATCCATGCCTATAGCCATGAGTGATTTTATTTTCGTGTCAACCCCAACTAACCCATTAAAAGCGTGGGGTAGGAGTTCGCTATTTTTCTTAGTTATTAGTGTTTTGGAAATTTTGTTAGAAATTTTTGAGTTTTATGAATTTTTGTAATTAGGACCACCATCCAAAGAAAAAAAAATACCCCATAAAAAAATAATAAAGGGGGAAATAAAAAAGAAAGATAGGATGGTGGATAGAGTTGATTAATTGCCTACGCGCTTGTAAAGGCTTGAGTTTAATTGTTTATTTTATGAAGCCTTATGTTTAAAAGGCGAAAAAGTTGTGATTAAGTGGTTTTTGAGCTTCAAGTCGGTTTTACGGTTTGCGAGTTGGGAAATAGCCTATATTTAAAAGGCTACGTTATGAGAGTTAAGTGAGGTTTTTATTTTTGAGCGAGGTGAAAAATTGCTTCTTGATTAGATTATTTGGGGGGTTGTTCAGCCACACGACTTATATCTTCCATACCCGTCCAAAGAGCCTTACATCACAACCCGCGAAGACCTTTCCTGATTCTTAGTAGTGACAGCACACTTAATTTGCGATTGAAAAGAGATTGATTTTATGTGCTTATTTACTGTGCTTGCAATTGTATGATTTGAGTGTATACACGTCCTATGCAGAAAATACTTGAGTGCTTTTGAGCGCACAACAGATTTTAAAGAATACACCGGAATAATTTAAATGGAGTTCCCCGGAGAATTTTGAAGCGACAATGTAATAATGGTCAAGTGTTTGACGTTGCGTGATTTGTACCTATATTTTCAAAATTATGTATGTAGCATAGCACGACTCTTTGCTTGAACTGATTTTCATTCTAGTTATACTTTGAATTTATCGTTTGTTCGAGTACGAACAAACCAATTAAGCGTGGGGTAGTTGATTTACGCAGTTTTGTCCTTATTTTATTAGCTTTTTAGTTCGTTTTTCTATTTTTTTTTGGTATAAGTTGGATAATTTAAGCTTAATTTCGTATTTCTATAATTCTAGCTTATTTTACCGCATTTTGATCGTAATTGATGCAATTAGGTGATATTTCGTTGTTTTTCACCTTACAGCTAAGTAACCAGAAGAGTTTAGCACGTAATGAACGAAGTTCGATGTTCAAAAATAGGAGAATGAGCTTTTTGGTGAAGCGAGTAGCAAAAGATCGAGAAACGGAGACAGACGCTCTGTCGCGTCGACTGACGCGAGCGTCGACGCTCCGTCGACGTGAGCCATGATCCGCGTCAGTCGATGCAAGGCCGACGCACTGCCGACGCTACGTTCTGAAGCGTCGATTGAAGGGGCGTCAGTCGACGCAACGTCGACGCAACATTCTGAGGCGTCGATTGAAGGGGCGTCAGTCGACGCAAGGTCGACGCAACTTTCTGAAGCATCGATGCAAGGCCGCGTAAATCGACGCACC
>BMAC01000494.1:295753-337707 GCA_014905375.1 Phtheirospermum japonicum
GATGCTATTGCTTAATGGTAGTTATTATATTCATGTTGTTAGATTAGTTGCTATTAATTCTTAGTTCTTGAGTTCAAGTAGTTTAATTATTGCTCGTAGTTGATAATTTAGTTAGAATAATTAGTTTAAATAGCTTTAGTTTAATTATGATCAATTCAATTTCTTTTAAAACCCCAAATGTACATGTATTATATTCTAGTTCGTAAATTGAGAAAAACATTCAAAACTCCGAACAATTGTTTCCTCGAGAGATACGACTCGAGTCAAACTCATCGCCCTACAAGTACCTCGTACTCTTGCGAGCAAACTTACGTGATTTAATTTAATTGATTATAAAAAGGGGTGCACAAGAGTTTGGTTCACCCAGACATTACGATACATTCTTTTGAGAGTATGAAGAGAAAAGTTTTGGTGGTATAGTATAGGTAAGGTTCGTGTGGCTTGGTATTATCGGAATTCGATTGATTATAGAGATCAATGTGTTTTTAGCTTGTTGGAATTGAAGGAAAATAAGAATAAATGGAAAATAAAGCAAGTAAAATAACTAACTATGAAAGTAAATGCAAGTTGGTCGGATGCCTCATGCGTATGCCCAATGGAAATTGCAAGCAATAATGAGATTAGGCAATAAAATGCAAAGAAACAACAAGGTACAACTATGAAAGCCTAAGGTACAACTATGCATGCATGATCATAAAATTTGAAATAATGCTAAAGTTTAAATCTTTACGAAAAATGACAAGAAACAAAGAGTAGATCTAGGATTCAACATAAAACCATGCATGAAAACAAAAACCAAAATAAAGCATATGAAATACTCAAAATAAAAACGATCAAGGACTCGATCTATGATCTAGGTGTGTCACTCACCGAGGTTCCACAGCCAATTCACAAGATCCAACAACAAATCTAAGAGTTAAGGCAAAATGCATAAATTGGAGAACAAGCATGAAATTGAAGAACAAGGAAGGAAATAAGAAAAACTTACTTGAATTAAAGAAATGAATTACAAACTTGAATGAAATAGCAATCCAAAATAAAATCCAAGGTGATGGCTTGAATTCTTCTTAGGCTTACAAACCTAAGAAAATGCTTGAAAATAACTCTAAGATCTAGAGAGAAAAATTAAATCTAAACCTAGAGAGAGAAAGTAAATCTAGAAAATAGAGAGAGAAAATAAAACCCAAAACCCATGCAAGGGTTGGGAGAAGAGTGGATCCCTTTGTTGGTGAACGATGTGGGGTTTATATAATTGTTTGTTGCCTAAAATCCCGAAAGTCTCCGTGATGCAGTCGATCGACTACAGGTTCAGTCGATCGACAACTGCCTTGCTGCTCCACGTCCATCTCTGTTGTTCAGTCGGTTTAGATCTCTTTTCGATTGAGCAGTCGATTGGTAGGTTTTCAGTTGACCCGGGCTACTTTCGGCTCGGTTTTCTCGTTTCGGCATGGATTTTGGGCCTCAATGCCTTGGCTCGAACCTAGGCGTATGCCAGCACATCTTGGCGCGAATCTAATTCATTAAGCCACCTATGAAACAAGAACTTTGAACTTAAAAACTCAAGAATCCCACAAACATCACCAACATCGGATACTTAAAGCTAAAAACATTAAAACAAGAAAATAACCTAAAACCCTAATGAAACTCCACTCAAAACTACTAAAAACAACATTAAACCCTAACTAAAAACACGAGAAAAACACCACAATTACATGAAAAACAACCACCCTACACTTATCGGTTTGTTCGTCCTCAAAAAAAGAATCGAAAGTGTACATGCAATGAACATTATGTAAAAAGAAGAATCCTTGTGCTTATCCTTATTAGAATGATAAAAGTATCAACATAAACTCGTTATCGCCAAGCATTGCTCGTATTACTCTTTCTCAAATGAAAACCAAATCGATGACTTCCTCTCAAATGGAATTTTGAGGGTGTTCGCTCAATTCGCTCAAGTGTTTGTTATATGGGACGTGTATACACTCAAGTTGGATAATGCATGCACCTTGTCAAGATTTCACGAATTGGAAAAATCACCCACTGTACATGACCAAACAAGAATCGAAAGAGCTCTTTATTTTGGGTTGGAATATTGGATCTTTGGTAAGGTATGAAATATTTGGATATAGTGGCTAACGCCTGATCAAATGTGATCAATAGCACACAAAATCCTAACTTCTAGAACTCGAAGCTTAAAAATGCTTCACCCTTCCCCAATTCACCAAACTTTCGTTCGAAACCCTTTTGTACACTCACACACTTTTCTGACTTTATTTCACAACACTTAGAATCTTTTTGAATTTGATTCTTTTTACTAAACTTAGCCCTTTTTGAATTAGGCTTTTCGCTTGAACGCACACTTTATCACTTTTCATGATTTGTGTTGGAGTTTTTTTTCAGTAACTCAAAACCCGAAACCCACAATTGATTTTCAACACATTCCTAGTCAACTAACAACACACTCTCTCACCTCACAAATTATGAAGATATAAGAGCTAAAATCGAGCTCGGCTAACAAGAAAAGGGGCATAGGCTCATCAAGGGGGCTCATTTGGGGTTTTTAAGTAGTTTATATATTTGGATATGGCCGGAATAAGGGTGATATATGTGCCTCAAGGTTATTTCCAAGTTCAATCATGTACAACCAAAATCAAGCCACCTCAATGCAATTTTCATAAAATGCAAGTAAAACTGATAATTCACACAAGGTTACTCACTAGTTTGCACTGGGTTTTGGAAACAAAATCAAAATAGCTTTTAGAGCTTTGCAATCTTTTCACGAGTGAATAATTATATATATATATATATATATATATATATATATATATATATATATATATATATATATATATATATATATATATATATATATATATATAATATAATGGGTGGGTTTTTGGACGAAGCACAAAAATTCAACCCCTCACACAAGAGGGCATATACATGTAAAAATGCAATAAGTAAACTATTCAAACCTCCAAGCATATGATGATTGCTCAACAATGTAATAAAATCATACAAGACAAAAAAACGACTCAACCATATAAATGCGCAATTAGTAAGCGTCACTTTGCCAAGAATGCGTCTTTTCGCCAAGGTTCGAGTTAAGAAAGGCAAATCATGCTTTGTAAAACCCGGACCCTAACCACCTACCCACCCCACACATAAACCATGCAATGCCCTCATTGCATTTTAATGAAAAACAAGTAAAAGGAGGGTGAGGTAGAAGCTTCCTAAACCGATCGAGTTTGGATCAAGCTCGGTGGGGTCCACTTAAGCATCCAAGCAAAAACCGAGCATGGCTTGTTTCTCCCGGCTCCATGAACGCTACCAACTTATAAAAATGACCAAGGTTGAAGTAGGAAAATCACCTATAAAAGAAAACCACACAAAATCAAAAACATAAGAAAATACACACATGAATCAAAAAAAAAAAAAAAACCAAGGGTTAAAAAGAACCAAAAGTCAACACAATATATATTTTTTAATTTTTGAATGTTTTTGGATTTTTATATAATAAGAAAGTAAGAAAGAAAGAAAATAAAAGAAATAAATGAAAAGAACTTGGTTTGCCTCCCAAAAAGTGCTTGTTTTAAGTCACTAGCTTGACGAATAAATCTAAGATCTAGAGAGAAAAATTAAATCTAAACCTAGAGAGAGAAAGTAAATCTAAAAACTAGAGAGAGGAAATAAAACCCAAACTCATGCAAGGGTTTGGAGAAGAGTGGGTCCCTTTGTTGGTGAAAGATGTGGGGTTTATATAGTTGTTTGTAGGGGTAAAATCATAAAAATGCCTAAAATCCCAAAAGTCTCCACGATGCAGTCGATCAACTACAGGTTCAGTCGATCAATAGCCTGTCGATCGACTGCAAGGCAGTCGATCAACTGCCCTGCTGCTCTAGCATCTGTCTCTGTTGTTCAATTGATTTAGAGCTCTTTTCAGTCGATCGAGCAGTCGATTTGTAGTTTTTCAGTCGATCGGGGCTGCTTTCGGCTCGGTTTTCTCATTTCAGCACGAATTTTGGGCCTCAATGCCTTGGCTCGAACCTAGGCGTATACCGTCACATCCTGGCACAAATCTAATTCATTAAGCCACCTACGAAACAAGAATTTTGAACATAAAAACCCAAGAATCCCACAAACATTACCAACATTGGATACTTAAGGCTAAAAACATTAAAACAAGAAAACAACCTAAAATCCTAATGAAACTCGACTCAAAACTACTAAAAATGACACTAAACCCTAACTAAAAACACGATAAAAACACCACAATTACATGCAAATCAGAGTGTTGATGTTGTGATCGAGGAAATGAGAGAGCACGGTCTAGTCGATGAAAACTCAATTTGTTCGACGAATTTTCAAGTTATTCTGGTGATCGAGCCTCGCTCTACACTACCATTGACTTTTGATCTCTTCTTGGTGATTGACTATTTGTGCTTCCAGCCTCTGGAGCAAGTTGAAGCTTTCATTTCTCTCATCCCAACACTTTTCCATGCCCCTCTTGGTGATTATGATCGCCTATTCTTGCTCTTAGAGAATTCTAATGTGCGGCATGATCGTTACCTTTTTCCAAATCTTGGATAACATTGCTCGTTATAGTTCATCGAGCTATAGACGTTAAACAAGCACTTATTGTGAGGCAACCGAAATTCTCATTTTTCATTTCATTTATTTTCTTTTGATTTTTTTTGTAAATAATTATTCTTAATATCTTGTTTCCTCCTCTTTCTTTGATTTGTCCTTTTGTTTTCTTTATAGGGGGTATTTTGTTGAGGTTAGAGGACCATTTATGCATGTCTATGGCCATTTTCTGAAGAATTTGACATTTTGCTCAATAAACAGCGAGAAAAGAGGCAAGAACGAGGCTCACGCAATGCGGAGCATGATTCGAACTTTCCGCACCTATTTTTATTTAAGTTTGTCCATATTAAAAAAGTTCGCACGCAAGAGTACGGGGTCACTTATAGGTTGGCAAGTTGAACCGAGTCGAGTCTCTCGAGGAAAACTAATCGGAGGTTCCTTTTGTGTTTGTTTTCACGAATAAAGAATAGATAAAAAAAACTAATTCTAAACACTTGGATTCAAAACGTTTATTAAAACGATGAACAATTCAATCAAAAGTTTTAAAAAGATTTGAGAAAACAAGGGTCTAGAGCTCTAGAATCATCTCCAAGAACACTTGGGCATTTTGTCAAACACCTTACCTACGAGTTAGGTTGTCAATCCCAATTTGTAGATTTAGTACCCAACAAACCCAATTGATGGTTCTAAATGAATATAGGCACTAGACCCATAAGATCTAGCCAACTATCATCAATAATCTCATCATCACAAACTCAACACATCCAAATGTACAATTCATCATACAAGATTGGGGGGGTGAAGAATAATTACTCTAACAATAACTCTATCAAGCATATAAATAACAAAGCATGAGAAACTAATGAACTAAACTACGAGTACTAATCAAGAGCATCACAAACGTAATAAAAATTCATAATCTAAGCAAGTAAGAAATTAAACTAAAATAAGTGAAGGAAATTGAAAACTTACTAATTAACCAAGAAGAATAATATCATCCAAGCGAAGAATTAAACTAATATCCACTAACTAGAATTTGAAATGGAGAAATAGAAGACAGAAAACAAAGAACACTCTTGGGTTGTCAATCCAAGAGGTCCGAAAGGAAGCAAAATGGAGAAAATCCCATTTGGGGGCGTGGTGTGTTGTTCTGGACACTTGGAGTATCTTCTTTTAAAGGCACGGAAGTGGGCTTGTTCGTTTTATGGGCCGAGGGCTCTAAAATCCTGAAATTGTGCTGACACTGGGTAACCCGGTGTGGACGGTGCACCCAGTGTCAGCGGTAATATGCCAAATCGAAGCCCAACCTCATTGAGTCTCCACTCCGGGCCCACACTCATCTATCTCCAGACCAAAATGCCTCAAAATACCTGAAATAAATATAAAATCCAATAATTATGATTAAAACACGGTAAAATAAGCTGGAGATACGAAAATACGAAAATATGCTTAATCTATCCGACTTATACCAAAATTAATAACAAAAACTAACTAAAACACTAACAAAAATCAAGACAAATTCATGTTAATCAACTACCTCACGCTTTATTGGTTTGTTCGTCCTCGAACAAACCATAATTTCAAAGAATAACAAGAATGAAAATAAGCTCAAGCGAAGAGTCTTGTCGTGCTACATAGATAATTTTGAAAATATAGATAAGTGTAACGCAAACTCAAATGCTAAACCATCATTAAATTGTCGCTCCAAAAATAAAATCATGCATCCTCTCAAAGGGTAATATATAGTGTACGCTCAAAGCACTCGATAATTCTTATGGGGACGTGTTTACACTCAGTTCATCCAAATACATGCACAATAAATAAGAACTGAAAATCAAAAACTTCTCCATTGCGTTTAAGTGTGTAACTAGCAAAGAATCGAAAAAGGTCTTTTTGGGTTGTAATAGGCTCTTTGGATGGATATGGAATATAGAAGTCGTGTGGCTAACTCAGGATCTAACTTGATCAATAACTCACCAAACTATTCTAGTCACAAAGCAATGTGCTTCACCTCATTCAAACAAAACCTCACTTAAGTCTCATAACACAGCCCTTTAAACTAAGGCTATTTCTCAACTCGTAACCCAAAACCAACTTCTAAACAAACCACTCAAACAATTTAGAAGCTTATGAAATGCTTCTTCTTTCAAACTCAACTCGTGCCTCTTAAACGTTAGGCTTCATAAGAAAATCAACAATTCTAAACACAAGCCTTTATAAACATAGGCAATAACTTAACAAGATTCACCATCCTCTTTTATTCTTTCTTTTTTCTTTCTTTTTTGAAGGATGGTAGCCCTTATTACAAACTTTTTCATAAATCCCTGTTCATAAATCCAAAACATAAATAACCAACAAATAACTGACTCTTACCCCACGCTTTTAATGACGTAAGAGTTAACTCAAAAACACTCATGGCTATAGGAAATGGATTATTTGGCTATGAGGGCTCATTCGTAATTTATAGTGGCTAATATATATGGATATAGCCGGAATGGGGTTTTTTTACTGTGCCTAATCGTCATGTTCAAAGCTAACTACACAAAGCAATTTCACAGAGATCTCAAAACAGAACCCACTCAAGTACATGCGAAGATGATAAACACTTAGTCAACTCATTGGCTTTTGCATGAATTTTTTTTTGAATTGACGCTACTTTTAAGGTTTTGCGAAATCGTTTGCGACCAAGTACTATTTTAAAATATATAAATAAATAGCAATTTTGAAAAATTACGCACTTATACACTCTCAAAGACAAGAACCTCAAATCATACTTAATCAACTTTGACAGGCAAGCCAGTACAAATACAATTAAGCATGGAAATAATAATCAATCACGTTCAAATACTAGCTACTATAATACACGAATTCAAATTACACAATTATAAAATATAAATCATTACTCAACCATCCTCCCCCTCCCTAAAAATTCAGAAATCTCCGGATTGCCATAAATATATACCAAATCAAATCAAAAGAGGAAAGGAGTAAGAAAAACGTCCCTGAAGACTAAATAGCCGAGCTGCTCCAAATAGCACTGTGCAATCATCCATTCACCCCGAATCACGTGATCAAAAATGTCTTGATTAACAACCTACAAAAACAACAAGCAAACAAAACAAATAACTAACTAACTAATATTTTTTTATGTTTTTTTTAACGCTAACGGTAGCCCTAGCGGTAGCGGCTACCGTTATGCTACCGTTAAAACTCTTTGTTTACAACTAGCGATGGCCTTAGTGGTTGAAGCCACCGCTAATGCTACTGTTAACATGTCACTGAAACTCTTTGTTCATCCTTAATGGTGGCGCTAACGGTCAGGCTACCATTACGCCCACCGTTACACCTCTCTGAAGCCTCCTAATGGTTGGTCTAGCGGTAAGGTCATCCCACCATTAACATAACCTGGGAGTTCTCTGTTACATCTAGCGATAGAGTTAACGGTAGGGGTTACCGCTAAGTGCTTGAATTTCGCAAATTCACTTATTTTCTGCACATTAACACACCATCAACACACCACAGCAAATGACCCAAACTTGACAAAAAATACACAGAAAATAAGAGAAAGAAAAATTAAAAGAAAAGCTAAGAAAAAGAAAAAGAAAACAAACGCTTGGGTTGCCTCCCAAGAAGCGCATCTTTTAACGTCGCGTGCTCGACGTGTTCCACTAGCAAGGCTATCTGGGATCCAAGAATAAGTGACGGTCGTGCCACGCCTTAGTGTTCTCCAAGAGTCAGAGTGGGTGATTAAAATCACCAAGGCGGGTACGGAAAGCAAGTCGTAGAATAAAAGAAGTGAAAACTTCAACTCTCTTCGGAGGTCAAGAAAGCGAGTAGTCAATCACCGCAAACATATCAAAGGGCAATTGGAGCATGGGGCGATCCTTGACTACTAGAAAAACTAAGAAATCCATCAAACAAAAGAAACGACCATTGACGAATCCAAACTTTGTTGTTTCTTCGATTACCACCTCAACACCTTCAAAAACATGAAATGTAATATCCGGGCTTAGGGGAGAGGGATTGAAATTCTTCTCAATTGCCTCTACCACCATCTCAGCCTCTATTGCGATCAAAGCTTCGGGTGGCTCAATAAGAGGCTCGACCATCTCATCCTTCTTCGAATCGGGCACCATAATTTCACCATCCTCACATAGAGCATGTAAGCTCGAATCTCCAACGTCGTTTGGGCTCTCCAATGGCAATGCCTCCTCATTATTGCCCACGACATCATCAAAAAGCGCAAGAGGGGAAATCTCCACCATATCCCCAATCTCATCCTCCGTACATCTCTCCCAAATTCGGCACCATCTCATAATTTTCATAAAGATCGAGTAAACTTGAATTTGTAAGATCCACAATAAGCTCTAACGGCAATACCCCAACATTCTTGTCCAAAGCTTCATCGATTAGCACAGGGGGAGCGATCTCAACCAAATCCTCAATAACCTCATCCTTACAAATATCTCCCAAATGGTCATTCAAGCTCGAATCCTTAACATCCAATATGGGCTCCATCACATCAAGAATTGGTAGTTGTGGCTGACTTGGAAGTTCGTCCATCTCGTCCGACCTTCTTTCTAAATAAGACTCTATTTGATCACACAGTGCCTCTATATTCTTTGCAGCCTCAGAAAAGTCATCTTCCTGTACAGTCGATTGCGCAAGTTCGTCTTGTTGACAAATGGTCTCGGCTTCTTGATCTTGCTGCCTCATCAATAATTGATCGTCTGGATTAATGGAGGTGTAATCTACATAGCTCTAATAATATGGAATCAAATCGGGAGGAGCATAAGATTCATATCTTAGATAGGAAGAACTAAAATCGGGTGGAGCATACGAGTCATATCCCGAGTAGTAAATTTGCGGCGGAGGGAGCATATGGGGGGTCGAAATTCTGGTCGAAGTGATCAGGCGATGCGTATGGATCATTGTGGCTCAAATAGTATGCATTTGAAGGTGGGCCTCATTTAGTGAGTAGAACTTCCTCATGAACTGATTGTACACTTCCTCCCATGTTTTCAAGGAATCGGGCTCTAAATGTACCAACCATTAGTTGGCTCGATCCTTTAGCGTGGAAGGGAAGAGATGCATCTTCAATTGATCCCTTGTAACACCAAGACGAGGTAAAGTCTGGGTGACAGTCTCGTGCTCTTGGATAAATTTTAGCGGATCCTTGCTCCGAAGCCCATGAAAAATCGGGTGTCGCTTGTAATAGAATTCGTCAGGATCGTAATCCCGCATCTTGGAGCTCATAGGAATGGCCGGTCCAGGTATAGTTCAACATACCTTTCATCTCAAGCATTTTTTAAATATTTATTTATTTATTTATTTTTATATGTTTGTTTGTTTTTTTTGGGTCGTTGAATCTCAAGGCTCAAGAGATGTACCTTGCATACACAACACTCAATGCACAAGATTAAACGTAACGGTGGGAAATAATAAAAATGAACAAATAGAAAAATTGCAAACAAATACTAAAGATAAATGAAACAAATAGAAACACAAATAAAGGTCACGAAGAGCAAACACAAAAATTACAACCTTTGGTTTTCCCCGGCAACGGCACCAAAATTTTGATTCGAACTTTCCGCACCTATTTTTATTTAAGTTTATCAAGCTTAAAAAAGTTCACTCCCAAGAGTACGAGGTCACTTGTAGGTTGGAAAGTTGAACCGAGTCGAATCTCTCGAGGAAAACTAATCAAAGGTTCCTTTTGTGTTTGTTTTCACGAATAAGAAAATAGCAAAAAAAACTAATTCTAATTACTTGGATTCAAGATGTTTATTAAAACGATGAACAATTCGATCAAAAGCTTTAAAAAAATTGAGAAAAAAGGGTCTAGAGCTCTACAATCATCTCCATGACCACTTGGGCATTTCGTCAAACACCTTACCTACGAGCTAGGTTGTCAATCCCAACTTGTAGATTTAGTACCCAACAAACCCAATTGCTGGTTCTAAATGAATCTAGGCACTAGACCCGTAATATCTAGCCAACTATCATCAATAATCTCATCATCACAAACTCAACACATCCAAATGTACAATTCATCATACAAGCTTGGGGGGAGGGGGTTTGAAGAATAATTATTCTAACAAGCAAGCATATAAATAAAAAGCATGAGAAACTAACGAACTAAACTACGAGTACGAATCAAGAGCATCACAGACGTAATAAAAATTCATAATCTAAGCAAGCAAGAAATTAAACTAAATAAGTGAAGGAAATTGAAAACTTACTAATTGACTGAGAAGAATAATATCATCCAAGTGAAGAATTAAACTAATATCCACTAACTAGAATTTGAAACGGAGAAATAAAAGAAAGAAAACAAAGAACACTCTTGGGTTGTCAATCCAAGAGGTCCGAAAGGAAGCAAAATGGAAAAAATCCCATTTGGGGGCGTGGTGTGTTGTTCTGGACACTTGGAGTATCTTCTTTTAAATGCACGTGTAAAATTTGAAGGTCTATGGTTTTGAAAATAAGTCTTAGTTGTACGATGTTGTTATTCACTGGTTAACAACATCGACCAGAATAAAAATATATGCAGCGGAAAATAAATGTAAGAACACGATATAACAAATTCAGTTCACAAGTAAAAGTACTTATGAACATGGGTGTACAAACCCGAAAACTATATTGCTTCCTTATTTTTCGATCAATACAAAAATATTAAGCAATATATGAAAACTAAAATATCAATAAACTTGATACTAAATATTTGTCGCCTAGGTTGAACAAGCTCTTCTCCGTTGGTCACGCAACTTCAAATAGCTTGTCGATCTCGATCAATGGCTCCAAGTAGTCTTCGTATTCTTCACTTGCCGTACGTCTTTCATCTTGTGTCGTCCGTCTTCCTTGGAGAATTCCGTGCGTAAAAATCATCACAAGCTTTAGATTTCTTTTTGTCTTAAATAGACAATCCTAGAAATCTAAACTTGGAAAATAAGCATACTAAAATCTAGACACAATCTAGGAAAATAAAGTCCTATAAATAAACTAGGAAACATAATATATTCTTAAATCTAACTTCCTAACTTATTTTGTGCCCAAGAAAGGCAAATAAAAAAATAGGAATTATTGCCAAGAATTAATTCCTCAACAATCTCCCCCTTTTGCCTTTCTGGACAAAACACTACGACGCAAGTACAAATGAAAATCAAAATCGTAACTCCCCCTAAACAAAACACCCAATGTTGTCAAGACAGTAATACCAACATTGGAAACCAACATTGTTCAATTATTCAAAACAAAACGAAACAGACAAAACAGACAAAACAAAGGAACTTTATTGGCTTCGACCCTTCTTCGAACGATGAAGGGATGCCAAAGTTCCTTCACCTCTATTCTTCCTCTTCTTCTTCTGCTGCATTTTCATCATTCTCCTCAAAACCTTGTTGCGCGAGCGAATTCGCTTCCTCCTCTTTTCTTGAGCAAGGCTCGCCAAGGCTTCGGCAGCAACAGCATCTTCAGCATCATCTTTATCAGCAGCAGCAGCATCAACATCCTCTGCATTGTTCTCAGCAGCAACATCTTCTCCCCCTATGTCCGCGTCATCAACATCTCCCCTTTTTTGACCATAAAGGGAAAGGGCCTCCAAAAGCGAGCTATGAAGCGCCTGTAGCTGAGTAATATGCACATCAATGGAAGCCACATGTGCACGAAGGAGTTGCGCAGAAATGCGGACCATGTTGGGATCGCCCCTCCCAACATCATTAGCAACATCAGCCAGGAAAGGAGCCTGCCAAGGCAAATTAATAACCCTAGCACCAGTATTATGCTGGCCCCTCAGAGCAAACCAATCAGCCTCTCCCGTGAGCACATCATCAGGACCAAGCTCCAAACCTTGAGTCTCTAACAAGCTGAAAATCAAAGAGGGAAAACACAAAGAGGCCGTGGACTTTGTGGTGGCAAACTTAGTGATTATATCAAAAACATGTTGCCCGAAACTGAACTTGATACCCTTCCCAAGCCTGTACAAAAACTGGGCCTGAGGCCGAGTAACACACGTAGTATTCTTGGAAGGTACCCAGTTGAAAATGGCCACCTTGTGCAAAATAGAATAGAGAGAAGAAAGCCTAGTGCTTGGCAACTGTTCAAACCAAGAATGTACCATACCACCAGACAGAAACGAAACAACTTCATCCATATCATCCACAGTAGAATCACCCCGATAAGACTCAATATCAAACAACTCATCAATTAAATCAGGGGTGAAAGTAAAGACTCTACTACGCACAAACACTTTTCCATAGTTCACAGAGCTCGCATCAACAATAGACGGCAACAAATTCGCATAAAACTCAAGAACAATATCCCGGACAAAAGGCATGGCGGTGGAGACCGTGGAATACATACCTTTAAACTGAAGGTAGGCAATTAAGTTGTGGCACTCAAATAGTTCAACGGGAACTCGACGCTCAGCAATCATGTGGCGGGTACGGTAAGCATCAAACAACTCGGCAGCCTCAGCAGTTAGAAACTTTTCTGAAAACGGCATCATATTCTCAAGCTCGAGGATTGGAGGAGGAGTGGAGGTGTCAGAGGAAGCCGGCGAGGGAGCTTGAGAAGCTCTCCAGACAGAATTAGTGTGGGAGGACGAAACAGACGGGGAACGATGCGATGTTGGTAAAGAGGTACCAACATGAGTATCAACATCGTCCTTCAGAGCAGCCTTCTTTTTCGTCTTATCCTTTTTACAAGCAGTAAGGATATCTCGCAACGGCACATCAGAAGAGGAATCGGGGGAATGCTCAACAGACCTGTATCAAACTCAGGTTGAGCATCATGAACTAGAGACGAAGAGGGATCATCGGCAGGAGGTTTGGCAGAACTGGTGACTTGGCCGGTGATAAAGTCCAAAACAGTGTAAGGCAGTGAGGATTACTCGATTTCTGTGGAGCCAGGTGAAACTTTGACAGACACCGTGGGATACTTCTTTTCTTTCAAAGACATAGTTTGCTTCAGGCGAGTGAACTTCTTCATCGCCGGCAGACTAGGTGTAGAAGCAGATGGCAGCGTGGGACCAGCCACCGGAGCAGAGGGGACAAAATCGTCGTCGTCTAGATTAGACATAGCCACAACATCCTCGGCGAGGTTCATGTGCTCAAGAGGCACATGTCGGCGTGGCCGTGCCTTGCTCTTCTGTTCTGCAGGCAGCACAACGCCAGGAGGAATGTTTCGTAGGCGTCGGGATCTCTTCAAGGTCGAGTTCCCCACGCGTCCAAAGGTTTCGACAATAAATGCTAATTGGGGGATTATCCACGTCAATTTCATTCCCCGACTGTCTTGGGAACACTTGCGCCTCCGGAGCGGCGTCAATCAGAACTGGAACTGGCATGACGGTGAGGGAATCGTGCGTCGGTGAGGGTGATGGCGATGTTGATAGTGATGGGTTTGAAGAAATACCACCACCGATTTCTTCGCGTATGTCCAGCCCACCAACCCTAGGATAGGGTGCAGGAACCTGTTCGCCGGAGCGACGAACCTCCGTCGGTAATTCTGGAACAGGTGAAGGTGGCGACGAGCTTGTCATCCTGCAATTTCTCAAAAGCACACAAGAAAATCGAGAGAATTGGAGAGAGATAAGGAGGTTTGAGAGTTCAATTCAGAGGATTATGGAGTTTTGATCAAATGGTAAAAAAGGTTCAAATTTTTATGCCCAAAAAAAAAGACCATTGAGGCAGAGAGAGAAAATAGTAAATAAAAGGAAATAACCCTTATTTGTTTCACCGGCTGATTTCGTGCTTAAAAAAACACGATTTTTTATTTCCTTCTAAAATAGCACCACTCCCCCTCAAATTAGGCTGCATGATCACATTAACACGCCCATCATCTCTTCCCATTATCTTCCCCCCTTTAAAAAAAAATTGCACAATCTACAAAATTGGCCGAAGTACAAGGCTGAATTTCAATGAACCATCAGCACAGTTGTACCTATCTTGTGCAATGTAAATTATCACTCACCAAATTCACCTCGTTATTACTTGTCCAGCCGTCTGATTTTAACTCCACTGAAACACTTAGTTAGCTCCATTCAAAACAAAATTAAGAGTATTCAAGAAAGACAAGAACACAAGTAACAAACGCACATCAAGATGGTATCTTCACAAAGTATGTATGTCCTATGGGATGCCTAAAATTAATGACCTAAAAGATTTTACAAAAACAGATTGAGATTTCAGTGACTCGATCCAATGTTGCTTTTTATTACTAACAACATTATAAACCAACATTGCCTTAGGTGAAAGTCAATGGAAACTTACCCCTTAACCCAAGTTAATAACTACGTCAAGATCTCTCAAGAGTGTGTATTTTAAAGATTGGATCAACTTATATCCAGGTTTTCTTCATCCTTGAAGGGATTTGAATCTTTTAATCTTCAGCAATTGCTGTAAAACACCTTTTGTTTTTGGACCTGGGAGAAAACCAGTTTCTGCGGGCAAGTCCCACAATCACCTAATTGAAGAGGTTGGTTCTTTTTGTCATTCTTTTATTGCAACATAGGACCTTATTGCACTTTCAATCAAACTAAACGCATTAGAATTATGTATGAAAAGAAAGATAAAAATGCATGCAAAAGTATACAGATGTTGTGACTTGATGTTGATAAGAGGTGTCACAACATCACAAACCAACATTGGTCAGACAATGCACATACCGAGATCTCTTCTCAAATGAGAGAAGGTCTCGAAATCTAATGCCTTAGTGAAGATGTCAGCTAGCTGATTATCTGTTCTAATATGCTCAAGGCTAACAATCTTCCTCTCAACTAAGTATCGAATGAAATGGTACCTTATGTCAATGTGTTTTATGCGAGAATGCTAGACTGGATTTTCGGAGATGTCAATGGCACTGGAATTATCACACAACACCGTCAAGATACTACTGTGCAGACCGTAGTCTTCAATCATTTGGTTCATCCACAGTAATTGTGTGCACGCACTTCCAGCTGCAATGTACTCAGCTTCAGCTGTAGAAAGAGAAATACAATTTTGTTTCTTGCTGTACCAAGAAATTAGATTATTACCTAGAAAAAAACATCCTCCAGTAGTACTCTTTCTATCTACTACATCCCCAGCCCAGTCCGAATCAGTGTACCCTACAAGTCCAGTACCCGTATCCTTTGTGTACCACACACCTAGTTCAGTTGTACCAGCAATGTACCTTATTATTCTTTTTACGGCTTTTAAGTGTGATTCTTTAGGAGTAGATCGATATCTAGCACACAAGCACACACTATACATAATATCAAGTCTACTTGCTGTTAGGTACAACAAACTCCCTATCATACTTCTATACATGGTGTTATCAACACCCTTACCGACATCGTCTTTCGACAGCTTCACAGTATTGCCAGTGGCGTTCTCTTGTGAGTTTCACTTTCTAAACCAAACTTTTTGACTAAGTTCTTGGCATATTTAGTCTGGGAAAGGAAAATACCGTCATCAAGCTGTTTGATTTGTAAACCAAGGAAGTACGGAGGTTACCTTCCATGCTCATCTCGAACATATCAGACATTCGAGTAACAAACTCCTTGACCATCTGCTCGTTAGTGGATCCAAAAATAACATCATCTACATAAATTTGGACGATTAAGATGTGCTTATTGGACTTAATAAGGAACAAAGTTTTATCAACTTCCCCTCGTCTAAAGTTTAAGTAATGCAAATGTTGAGTTAGCCGTTCATACCAAGCTCTAGGAGCTTATTTTAAACCATAAAGAGCCTTTTTCAATTTTAAAACAAAATTCGATTTTTGAGGATCTACAAATCCTTTAGACTGCTCAACATATACTTCTTCACTTAAGACTCCATTTAAAAAATCACTCTTAATGTCCATTTGATGCAATGAAATCTTCATATGACAAGCAACAGAGAGCAAAAGTCTTACCGACTCAATGCGGGCAACAGGGGCAAACGTTTCATCAAAATCAATTCCTTCAATTTGTGTATACCCTTGTGCAACCAATCGAGCTTTGTTTCTCACAATGTTGCCTGCCTCATAGGTCTTGTTCTTGAAGATCCACTTTGTTCCAGTCACATGAGTATTTTCTGGTCTAGGAACTAAATCTCAAACATCGTTTTTGGCGAATTGGTCCAGCTCTTCTTGCATCGCCCTTATCCAGAACTTATCCTTGAGTGCATCCTCCACACGCTTAGGCTCTGTTTTAGAAAGGTACAAAGATTCACGAATCTTAGAGTAATTAGTAGACAGACATACGTACCTAACCATTTCCTTAAAATTTATCTATCGCCGTCTTGTGCTCCTCTCATCCAAATCTCCGATAATTTGGCCCATGGGATGATTTTTCTGGATTCTGGATGGAATATCCCTCTGATGGAGATCAATGAGATCTGCTGGATCTTCGCCCTCTGAATCAGAATCGGTTTCTGCGGCGGCTTGGCTTGATGTTGGTTCAGATGTTGGTATCGTAGTATCAACATTGTTATCAACATCACTCAAATCTCTGAGTTCAGCACCTGCATCTCTATTTTCAATACCTGCACTAACATCTGAGGGCGGAGTGATATTTTCTTGAGTAATTTGATCATAGACAAGAACATTATCCTCAGTAGGTTTAACTCCACTCGTTAGATCATCGAACTTGACATTCACTGACTCAAACATGCTTCGAGTTCTAAGGTTAAACAACCTATATGCATGACTATTTTGGGAATAACCCATGAAAACACACTTGTCACTTTTTGAGTCCAGTTTAGTTAGATGATTTCTATCATTGAGTACATAGCAAACACATCCAAATACATGAAAATAACTCAAGTTTGGTTTCTTACCCAACAACAACTCATAGGGAGTAGCACATGACCCTAGTCTAAAATAAGCCCTATTTGTAATATGACATGCAGTGTTCATTGCTTCGGCCCAAAAATGTTTTGTTATACCATTTGAAATTAGCATAGTTCTAGTCATCTCAGCAAGAGTCCTATTTTTACGTTCGGCTATGCCATTTTGTTTTGGAGTAATAGGAGAAGAAAATTCATGACTTATACCCTCCAAGGTGCAGTAATTTGAAAAAGATGCATTTTCAAACTATTTTCCGTGATCAGTTTTAATCCTACCAATGTTCACATCAAACCTTACACACAACCTTTTTGCAAGTTTTTTGAAGGCCTCAAAAGTTTCGGATTTTTCTTTTAGAGATTCTACCCAAGTGAACCTAGAAAAATCATCAACAATAACTAAGACGTACCTCTTACCACCAAGGCTCTCGACCTCAAGTGGACCCATGAGA
This sequence comes from Phtheirospermum japonicum, assembly GCA_014905375.1. NCBI lineage: Eukaryota > Viridiplantae > Streptophyta > Magnoliopsida > Lamiales > Orobanchaceae > Phtheirospermum > Phtheirospermum japonicum. Next base: position 313,599 of record BMAC01000494.1, read on the forward strand.
TCCATATGAAGGAGATCAAAGCAAGAGGATGTGGTGAGACTTTGCTGGACTGGATGTGGAACCCTCACCTATTTTCCTTTCTGGCATGCCTCACACACAAGAGTGATCTTGGTGTTGAGCTTGGGCAGTCCACTCACAACTTCTTCTTTGGCCAACCTGTCCATCATCTTGTAATTCACGTGCCCAAGCTTTTGATGCCACAACTCAGCATCGCTTAATTGAGACAATCTGCAAAAAGCATCACTTTGGATTTGGTAGCAATTATCTGAAGTTCTTTTACCTGTGAGAATACATGGACCATTCTCCTGAAAGACTTCACACTTTTCACGGTTGAATTTGACACTAAAGCCTCCGTCGCATAGTTGACTTATGCTGATCAAGTTAGCAATAAGTCCCTCTACTAGAAACACATTTTCCAATGTTACAATGCCGGGAACCTGAAGAGTTCCTTGACCAACGATTTGGCCATTAGCACCTCCTCCGTACTTCACCTTTCCACCTCGAAATCTAACTATGTTGGAAAGAAGTTCTTCTGAGCCTGTCATATGCTTCGAGCATCCACTATCAGAATACTAGGCTCCAGGGACATGAGATTTCAGTGAGGTATGGATCATATTGCACTTGACGCTATTTTTCTTGATCCACACTTGTTTGAACCTGATGTTGGTATTGATGTTGGTAGCACGCGAACCAACATTAGATTTATCTGCCATACTCATTCTCTGAAAGTGTCTTATCTCGCCAATGATCTTCTAGCAAAAGGGCCTAATGTGTCCTGGTTCTCCAAAATGATGACACACGAACTGTCTTCTTTTCTTTTTATGGCGTTTGGAAGATTTCCGCTCTTGGCTTAACACTTGCGTTGGCTGACTTGGTTTGTAACCAATTCCATGCTTTGAAGACTTTGGGAAGCTGATCTCCAAGATTTCATCCAGCTTCACCTTTCCTTTGTTTAGCTTTGAGATAGTTCCTTGAACCTTGGTTAGTTCAGTCTTCATCTTTTCCAGTTCAGAATCCTTCTTGGTGAGAGACGTTTCCAATCGGACAATAATGTCAAGATGATCCTCTTTTTCTTTGGTAAGCTTTTCTACTTCTTTCATGAGATCTTTTACCTTTAGTACCTATTTTCCCCAACTGACAAACAAATTATGGTGGTCAATACTCAGCTGCTCGTATTCCTCATAATAATCAGTGGTCTCGGCATTCAGGCACACGATGTTGTCTGCAAGCATACTAACATGGACATCGTCATCCCAGACAATGTGGGTGAATAAGGATGGGACCGGATCAGTTGACTCTGAATTGTTGAAATCTTCAGTAAAGCCAGTAGCTACCATGCTTTTCTTTCTAAGAGTGTTAGGACACTCATTCTTGTAATGTCCCCAACCTTTGCATTCATGGCATTGGATCTCGCTGAGTGGTTTTATAGGACTGGACACATTGGGAACTGAAGTCGTGGACTGAGATCTGGGGAGAGCACGTCCAGTAAACTTTGGTGTAGATGTCTGTGGCCTGTTCCTTGTACTTGGGCCTCCAAGGCTGTTCTTCTTCTTCAAGAAACTATTAAAACGTTGAGTCACAAAGGCCAGTTCATCTTCCTCGAGTGTAGTGGACTCCATCTTTTTAAGAATCCCATTAAAATCAAACTCCTCGTCATCTTCATCATCAACTGCAATTGATTCGGAAGAAAAAGCGACATTCTTCTCTTTCGAGCTAGAACTCAGGTGTTCCATCTCGTATTGCTTGAGGTTTCCAACTAAGGTGTTGAAATCGAAGTCATCAACATCTTTGGATTCTTCTATGGCCACCACCTTCATACTATATTTCTTTGACATGGACCTCAGCAGTTTTCCTACAAGACGAGAATTAGTTATAGACTCACCAAGTTCTCTGCATTCTTCTGCTATTTCTGACAGTCTCACGGAGTAGTCCATGATTGACTCTTTCTCATCCATTCTCATTGCCTCGAAAGTGGACATCAGCATCCTTCGTCTTGATTTCTTCACGCTTTCAGTTCCTTCACACACCCTTTGGAGTGCGTCCCATGCATCTTTTGCTGACTCGCAATTTTTGATAATTCGGTAATAGCTTGCATCCACATAACCAGACAAGGTGTTGATGCATTTGGAATTCCAATTTGCAGCAGCTGCTTCATCAGCAGTCCAGTCTACCTCCTTTTTGGGGATGGTATCGCCTTCTCCATCCGTTGTTCCAAACACGTTCATCAATGCTCTTCAAGTGCCACCTCATTCTCTGTTTCCAGAGAGAGTAATTCTCACCATTAATGATTAGAGGCCTCGGGTTGCCTTGAGCATCCATAGTACCTAAAAATAAGGATCAGTACTTAAGAGGTTAAGTAACCCGCTCAAATGCCAATTGTAAAATTTGAAGGTCTATGGTTTTGAAAATAAGTTTCAGTTTTACGATGTTTTTATTCAATGTTTAACAACACTGGTTAACAACATCGACCAGAATAAAAATATATGAAGCGAAAAATAAATGTAAGAACACGATATAACAAATTCAATTCACAAGTAAAAGTACTTGTGAACTTGGGTGTACAAACTCGAAAACTATATTGCTTCCTTGTCTTTCGATCAATACAAAAATATTAAGCAATATATGAAACCTAAAATATCAATAAACTTGATACTAAATATTTGTCGCCTAGGTTGAACAAGCTCTTCTCCGTTGGTCACGCAACTTCAAATAGCTTGTCGATATCGATCAATGGCTCCAAGTAGTCTTCGTATTCTTCACTTGCCGTACGTTTTGCGTCTTGCGTCGCCCGTCTTCCTTGGAGATCCGTGTGTAAAAATCATCACAAGCTTTAGATTTCTTTTTGTCTTAAATAGACAATCCTAGAAATCTAAACTTGGAAAAAAAACATACTAAAATCTAGACACAATATAGAAAAATAAAGTCCTATAAATAAACTAGGAAACATAATATATTCTTAAATCTAGTTTCTTAACTTATTTTGTGCCTAAAAAAGGCAAATAACAAAATAGGAATTATTGCCAAGAATTAATTCCTCAACAGCACGGAAGTGGGCTTGTTCGTTTTATGGGCCGAGGGCTCTAAAATCCCGAAATTGTGCTGACACTGGGTAACCCGGTGTGGACAGTGCACCCAGTGTCAGCGGTAATATGCCAAATCGAAGCCCAATCTCATTGAGTCTCCACTCGCGAGTCCACACTCATCTATTTCCAGACCAAAATGCCTTAAAATACCTGAAATAAACATAAAATCCAATAATTATGATCAAAATACAGTAAAATAAGCTGGAGATACAAAAATATGAAAATATGTTTAATCTATCCAACTTATACCAAAATTAATAACAAAAACTAACTAAAACACTAACAAAAATCAATATAATTCATGTTAAGCAGAGCACTAGTTATCAATAGCCCATGGATCGACGGGAGTAGCCTATACTCAATCTATGGCTGGTGATGCCCCATCGGTTGCCCATCAATCAATGCAAGACCTCTATCAATGCAAGACCTCCATCGATTGTCACATGATTAACGGGCCCATGTTGCTTCTTAGATTCAGGTCGCCCAAGTCTATCTGATACACACCGATTTTCCCCAACCCTGCCTAGATGCTGACTTTGTAAAGGAGCCAACCCAACCTGACTAAAAAAAATATTAAAATAATAAAAATAATAATTCCTCCCTTGTGATCTTTATGACGGTTCTTATCGCATCAACCACCCCGTGGATTTTTCTTCACGCTCAACTCGTTGATTATCATGAATTTGTCTAGGTTTTTATTAGTATTTTAGTTTATTTTTCTTATTGTTTTTGGTATAAGTTGGATGATTTAAGCTTAATTTTGTATTTTTATAATTCTAGCTTATTTTACCGCATTTTGATCGTAATTGATGCAATTAGGTGACATTTCATTATTTTTCACCTTACAGCTAAGTAACCGGAAGAGTTTAGCACGTAATAGATGAAGTTCGATGTTCAAGAATAGAAGAACAAGCTTTCCGGTGAAACGAGTAACAAAAGATTGAGAAACAGAGACAGGCGCTCTGTCGCGTCGATGCTCCGTCGACACGAGCCATGATCCGCGTCAGTCGACGCAAAGCCGACGCACAGTTGACGCAACTCTCTGAAGCGTCGATCCTAGATGCGTCGACCGACGCTAGGTCGACGCAACTCTCTGAAGCGTCGATCCATGACCGCGTCAGTCGACGCAACCGCCCAGCGACACGAGCGCCCAGACTGCGTCGACGCCGAGAGCCTGCCTGCGTCTGTCGACACGATGGCCCAGTTTTGCAATTTTAGGGTTTCTTGTGCGCCAAGTCATGAAATAACTATATAAACCCTTCATATTCCGGATTAAACAGATAACCACGATCCAAAACACTTACCTAAGGTTTAGAAACCTATTTTCAACACCTTACAACATATTTCCAAGATCTACGTCGAAGATTCAAGATTCGAAGCACCAAAACGAAGACGTTCGTTCAAGTTTCGATTTTTCGACGAAGAGCAACCACCAACAACCTGAATTCGCAGCAATCTTTCAGTACCTTTAGCTACTTAATAAGTTCTCTAAACTCTAGTTATTATTAGTTTAATTCTAGATAATTTATGTTTAATTATTTCGTTTGAGTTTCTAGTTTCGTTAATTTATTTCGAATCGTTTGAACCGTTGAATCGCTGAGCCTTTGAACTTTAGAATTTCGTTTTTATTAATTAGTCGCTGCGTTTATTCTCTTGTTCATGCTTGGTGATGATTTGTTCATGATTAATTTAATTATTTCTTTAGTTTTGATAACTAGTTGATAATTGGTTATTGCTATGTTATTGCTTGAGAATTTTGAGATTGATCTTATTGTTCTTGGAAATCACATGTTTTGTTTAATTCGTAGTATTTCATGCATGATAGATAGTTAATTTAGAAATTATTTGCTAGATTGATAATTCTTAGATAATTTAGTTTGAAGCTTTAGTTAATTAATTAGAATAAATTAGTTAGTTTAAAATAATTAGTTGATGCTTTTAAATTTATTAGTAGTCGATAATTTCAAAAACCAAATTTATACAAGTTCTCGTGTTAAACATTGTGATTAAACAAACATTAAATATTACGAACATCAGTCCTTGAGAGACGACTCGAGTTAAGCTTGTCAAACCTACAAGCGATCCCGTTATTTTACGGGCGAGCTACTAAATTTCTGACAATTATTTATAAAGTAGGCACACACAAAATCTCGAATCGAAAATTGGCGCCGTTGCCGGGGACTGGCATAGGTTTTGATAATGTTTGTTCGTGTTATTTTATGCTTTTCCGTTTATTTGTATAAAGGTTCTTTGTTTGCCACTCGATACGTTGATGTTGTTTACTATTGATGCAAGGTCGTCGAAGCTTACAAAATAAACTTGCACCTTTTGTTGACAACATCGAACGAGTAGGAAGACCGAGAAGACTCTTCCCTTCTCCAAATAGAAATCAATCAAATACAATCCTAGCCACCATGTCGAATACAACACCAATTGGCGGCCGAGGACCCGGAGGAAGAGGAGGAGGACGAAAGAATGGTGGTCGAGGGCATGGAAACGAAAACTTTACCCCACCTCGCCACCAACCATATGGGATGCCGCCCACCGATGATCTAAACTTTGGAGACCCACAAGACGATAATCGCCAAGAAGATCCACCGATTCTTGAACCTAATCAAGCGCATAATGATGAAAACAACCAAAGGATCAATAACGAAGAGAATCAAGAAGGAAACCAGTACCTCAACAATCCAAACAACGGGGGGACCCAAGGCCAAGATAATCGTCAAGCAGTGATTCCAGAAAATCAAATCAACCATCCACAACACTTTAGGAATCGAGCGGAAGCTCAAGCATACAACGCTCGTGCAGACGAGGAGTTCTTACGCAACCAAGTTGGTAATGGCGGGCCCTAGCCCCAAAACAACCAACAACACAATGAGAATTTAAATCGGGAGCGAGCACCGAACCTTTTCCATGATAGACGAGGAGGACGACAGTACTATGATGGTGAAGACAACGATGCGCTGGACAATGAATATGAGGATAAGAACGAGTTTAATGAAAATAATTACTATGAGGATAGGGACAATTTTGGAGGAAGACGTGCTCCTCGATATCAAAACGTATGAAAACAAGGTGACCTCGCATGCCCAACCATTGGACCATATAGCTCAGCAATAGTTTTAGGCCAAGCGGCTAGAAACTACAATTTGAGCGACAATTTGAATAGACTACCCTCTTTCTATGGTTTGCCGAGACCCACTCGAGTTCGCTCGAGAATTTTACATAGCACTATCTGGGATTCAAGATCGCGGACTCAGTGAAGGACAACTTAGGATGAGATACTTCCCTAGTACCCTAAAAGATAAAACAAAATGATGGTTCAATCAATTACAACCTAACTCCCTAACAAATTGGGGGATGGTTTACAAGAAATTTGTGGGAAGATTTTACTTAGCCCAAACAACGACAAAGTTGAGGAGGGAAGTTTCCAACTTCGAGCAATTGGATGGCGAATTATTTCACAAGGCATGGGATCGTTTTAAGGAGCTCCTCAATGCATTTCCACACCATGGTAACAATGATGAAATGGTCAACAATTACTTTTATGAAGGATTATTGCCGAATTTCAAGCAACAAGTGGAAACACGAGCAGGAGATTTCGGGGGCTTAACCGCGGAGGAAGCACGAGATCTTTTTGAATTAATAAGTGACAAGTCGAGGCAAACGAGTTCAAGGCCTCGAAAACTTAGAGTGAATGAGGTTTCAATTGCGCGAGCGGAGGATGAAAAGATCGATAAACTTACAAAGCAAGTGGAGTTGTTGACGAACATGATGATGAAGCAACAATCGCAACCTTCACAAGAGACATGTGGAACTTGTGGAGCATTTGGACATGGAGCGAATGCGTGTTCGGTGACTTTTGACGATGAATCGAACATAGAGGTCAACGCCGTGCAAAATTTCCAACACAACAATTCTGGGCAGAAACCCACAAACCAGTTTCAGGCACAGCGTGATTCTCCTTTTTTCAAGTGGGGTCCTAAGAACCCACATTATGCGCCGATAATGCCACAGACCGACCCATGATATCTTCCTTCACCACCACCACCAACAAAGGTGCAAACGACAAGTTCGGCCCAAGTGAACGATCAATTGTTGGTTTGGCAACAAAATCAAGTGGCCGAGACGCTCAAAAATTGAGATGGACTTGAGAAGGTGACCGCACGACTAGACGATCTTTCCTGCAAGATGAAAAATATGGAAAGTTTACCCAAGCAGATGAATGACCTCACGAATGCGGTACGAGAAATTTCTGTAAGCATGAAGTTAATGGAGAAAACGATGGGATAATTTTCGGTTTCCATTGCGAAATTGGAAAAGGCAAATGACAAATTTCCGAGTCAAACAGAGCAAGCCTCCGCCATTAAGGTCCTACGAAGTGGAAAAGTGGTTGATAATGGAGTAGAGATAGAAGGCGAAGGTGAAAAGGAGATGATAAAAGAGGATCAATCTAGGACGATGGACAAGCTACATAAGTCTGCAAATCCTTACGTACCAGAGGCATTGAAGGGGAAGCTCACGAACAAAACACCCACTTCACCGTTTGATGATGGAGACCTTAGGATAATTCACGACAATGTTCCTTTCCCAAGTCGCCTACGACCGGCAAAGGAGAATAAGAAGTTCATGGAGCTTTATAACTTGCTGAAGAACGTCAACATGAACCTTCCTCTTTTGGATGTGATCAAGACGATGCCGGCATATGTGAAGTTCTTCAAGGAGCTTGCTACAAGACATAGGCGTTCGGAGACAAATCAGTACGTTCCACTAACGAAGGAGGTGAGTGCGTTATGCAAGCAACCACTGCCTACGAAGGAGAAGGACCCTGGAAGTTTTTGTGTCAATATTACATTGGAGAATGGGCAACAAGAGCACAGAATGCTTGATCTTGGCGCGGGAATTAACTTAATGCTGCATTCCCTTTATAAGCAATTCGATTTAGGACCATTGAAGCCGACAAGGATGCGTCTCCAATTAGCGGATCGTTCAATTCTCCAACCATTAGGAATTGTAGAAGACGTTTTGGTGAAAGTAGGTGAATTTATAATACCAGTTGATTTTTTTTGTTTTAGATGTTGGAGAGATGCGAAGTGAGGACAAGGGGCATACTATTCTTTTAAGCCGTCCATTTTTGTCTACCTCCCATGCGGTGATTGATGTGAACAAAGGGAGGATGAACATGTCTGTTATGGGAGAGACGGTTACTTTTTCTTTGCGAGATATGAATAATTGCCCTGCGCCATTAATGGAAGAAGAAGAATGTCCGTTCGTTGACCCGGTAGATGCATGCGTCCGAGAGCTTAAGAGCATAACGGTTTTGGGCGATATGGTAGTCGAGGACGATGATGACTTTCTAAGTTCGGAGGAGATAGCCGAGCTATTTGGTATTGATTTTTGTGATATTGGAGAGGACCTTGCGATTATAGACCCCAATGAAACATTTGAGAAGGATTTTCAAGCGAGTGACATGGTGGAGTTAGGTGATCCACCGCAAGTCGAGTATTGATCGTTGAAATGTGTCGAGCATGCGACGTAAAATGTTGCGCTTCTTGGGAGGCAACCCAAGCGTTAGTTTTTCTTTAATTTTTTTATTTTGATTTTTTTTAGTTTATTTTTGTTTTTATTGTGTCAATTGTCGTGGTGCGTTTATGTGTGTGTTAATGTGCAGAAAACTCAATTTTACGATTTCATCTCCGCCGATCGAGGTCGCAATCCGACCCAATTTAGCCGCAGTCTGGCAACCTTTTGATGAGCCACAATCTGGCCAATTCAATTCCACACGATGTGCCACCGGGCACTTGCGCGCAACACAATTGACTACAATCGCTTTTAATTCAAGACAATTCCAATCACGAGTTCAAGACGAAGGATTATTGCACAAACATTTTGGAAAGACTCAACTATCGGAATTCAGGGATGTTTTCTTATCCCCCTTACTTTTATTTATTTTAGGACAATCGGGAGATTGCTAAGTTTTTAAGGGGGGATGGTTGAGTTATAGTTAAATTTGAAATTTGTGCAATTTTTAAATTTTTGTGGGTTTGTAGTGCTAAATTTTACGTGATTGATCACTATTTCTGCGCTGAATTGTGTTTGTATGGCATGTCTGTCAAAGTTAGCTAAGTATGATTTGAGGTTCTAGTCTTTTGAGCGTGCATAAGTGCATATATATTTCAAAATGTATTATTTATATATTGTAAAATGGTACTTGTACGCAATTGATTTAGCAAAACCTTAAAAGCAGCGTCAATTCAAAAAAAAATTCATGAAAAAAGCCTGTGAGTAGCCTGGGTGTTTATCATCATTGCATGTACTTGAATGAATTTTTGATAGGGCAGAATATACGCCAGACCTGTGTTGGGGTAGCTCTGACCCGAAATTAAGAGAAGGATAAACTAGGTCTTTCCCTACGAAAGGACGATTCCTTTAAGACCCCTGAATCGGTCCCTTGCAAGAGCGCTGAAGGTCCTGAGGTTATCTCCTGTCGGAGCCCTGGAGGTGGGGATTAGCCTGACCTGGGTCAAAGAACTGATTGGGTCTTCGAAAAATAGAGCTCTTCCTCAGTATTAGGAAGGGCTGGCTTGTTAAACAACAGGAGTGAGAGGGAAAAAGAAGATAAAGGTATCGTGGGCTAGAAGGAAACGAAGAAGATCTGGAAAGAAAGAACTGTCTCTCGGATTCCCAACAAAGAGACAAGTGGGACCACTTGTCAGAATTTGTTGGGGTAACGGCCCTTAATTTGCGCCATGTGTTCCTTAGATCCCGGCCGGGGTCCCCGCTAAGGAAAGCTATAAATATCTCGGCCCCAAGGCTGGGAGAGGTATGTCATTCTTTTGTGCATTCCTTCTTCTTTTCCTGGAAAAACACCTCAAACGCTTACTGACTTAAGCATCGGAGAGGTTTCCACCGGAAAACCACTGGTGGTCCTTTCTAACTCGTTTTGTGGTGCAGGTCGGGAAGGTGCTCCAGGTTTCTGGCGTCACTGTGGACGTTGGCTCTTTTTTGGGGTTGAATCAATTGGCGCCGTCTGTGGGAAGGCGATCAAGTTAAGACGTGAGATTCTCTGTTTATGGCTTCAGACGGTTTACGACGGAATTTGGTGGGTGAGCTTGGTGGAACTCCTAGTTCCGCCGCACCGTGGGGGATGCCAAGATCGACAGATACGGCGGTGACGAGGCTAGGAGAGACAGCACCTTCAACAGGGGCCGCGCCAGGTGCTACTCCATCCCCGCTCAGTAAATCTGGGCCAGCTACGGGTGGTTCATTCAATGAATCCTTCCTTCTGCAGCTCTCGGAGTTGATTGGCAAGGCCGTGGAAATGGCAGTAGAGAAGAAGTTCGCGGAGATGATGATGCCGCCAGCTAACACACCACCAGTGCAGGCTGTTCCGGTGGCGGGAACGGAGCCAGCGCGGGGGCAGCAGGCGGATAAGGCCCCCTTGCGTGATAGGGAAGAGCACTTCTCCACCTCTGACAGTGAAACTTCAGGCCAAGTTAATCCAGGTCTGGCAGAGCAGATGCAGAGTCTGCAGAAGGAAGTAAGAGAGTTTAAGAGGAAAATGGTGACGGGTGAGATGACCCCGGCAAGGAGGGGCACACCATTTACTGAGGAGGTCATGCGAGATGATRTGCCAGCTTCATACCGCTCCCTTGGCTTCGAGTACAATGGAACCACGGACCCGTGGGACCACCTYAGTCGCTTTGAGATCGCAGCARCCCTGCATAAATTCTCGGACGCTGTCATGTGTCGGGTCTTCCCRATRACTTTTACTAAATCAGCGCAGCTCTGGTTTAGCCRATTTCCACCGAGGTCTATCAACAATTTCGATGAGTTYAGCTCAGCCTTTTTACACCAGTTCACGAGCTGCAGGAAATAACAGAAAATGCCGTTGGAACTTTTCAGTCTCAAGCAAAAGGAGAGTGAGAGCCTCCGTGCTTATATCAATAGGTTTACAACCGCTAAATTAGAGGTACCCTCTGATTCTGAAGAGCTGTTGATAAATGCTCTGGCGCAAGGTTTGAGACGAGGGGATTTCTTTCAGTCTCTGGTGGTGAAGCCAGCTCTGAATTTCGGAGAGCTCTTGGAAAGATCGGAAAAGTATATCCATCTGGAAGAAGCCCTGAAACACAAGGATGACGGAGAAAAAAGGAGAGAGAAGTACGACAGGGATGACAGGGTAGTGGCAAAAAAGTCCAGGCCAGAGYCGTCAATGGGTAGATCTCGATTTGATAAATATACTCCTCTGGTAACACCTCCRGGCGAGATTTTGCAGGAAATAGAGCGTCACCCAGAGCTCAAGTGGCCCAAAACTTACTCGCAGAAGCCAAGAAAAGAAAGGGCAGATCGCTTTTGTCGCTTCCATGATRAATATGGACATAACACAGACGAATGCACGCATTTGAAGGAMGAATTGGAGAGAATGGTCCAGGCGGGGCATCTRAAAGAGTATATTCGGATAAGGAGAGAAGAGGCTAGATTTGGTAAAAAGAATTATGATCGGACCTTGACGAATAGGAGCAGCCAGGATAGGGTGCGTACTGAGATGAAAAGATCTGATCAGACCCAGGTCATTCATGGAGAGATTCAGATGATTATCGGAGGAGAATTTGAGGAGCACTCCAAGCGGACACAACACAATTATGTCAGGGCTGCGAAAGACCTAGTTCGGAAATCGCGAGATGTGGGACAAATGACTTCTACTCCCAACATCTGTTTTGGGACAGAAGACATCGATGGTATTTTAGCCCCTCATATGGATGCTCTGGTCATAACTGCGACTATTGMTAATTATAATGTCCATAGAATTTTCGTGGACMYTGGGAGTTCTGCCGATATTTTGTTCTATGACTGCTTTAGGCAGTTAAAATTGGACGTTGAGATGGAAGAGGTCACCACCTCCCTGTTAGGGTTCGCGGGAGGAGCCCTAAAACCTTTAGGAGCAGTGAGAATCCTTGTGACGTTAGGAGAAGAGCCATACAGGGTGACGAAAACAGTGCGTTTCTTAGTGGTGGATGCACCTTCTTCTTATAACGTCATGTTTGGTCGACCATCTTTGAGTCAATTTCAAGCTGTTATATCTGTCTTCCACATGAAGATGAAATTTCCAACGGAGGACGGTGCAGGAGAGGTCAGGGGTGACCAGTATGCTTCACGACGGACTTATGTAGAGAGTGTGAGGAGAAATGAAGAGGAAGAGCGACAGAGCGAAAGGGCAAGGGTAGAGCCGCCAAGGACAGATCTGGCCAATAGAGAGGAAGGTCTGATGATGGTTGAAGTAATCCCGGGGGATGGGAGCCGGGTCCTTCGAGTAGGAACAACCCTCAGTCCGAAAACTCTGACAGAGCTAGTCGCACTATTGAGGAGTAGCGCGGATGTGTTTGCCTGGTCTCCAGAAGATCTGGTAGGAATAGACCCGGAAGTAGCAGAGCACCACCTCAACATCAGCTCAGACGCCAAGCCAGTAAAGCAAAAGAAACGTAATTTTGGCCCTGAAAAGGAAGCCATCATAGAAGCCGAAGTCGAGAAATTATTAAAAGCTAAACACATCCAAGAAATACAATTTCCTGAATGGCTTTCAAACGCTGTCTTGGTCCCCAAAACCCAGGAGGACTGGCGCATGTGTATCGACTTTAGAGATCTCAATCGTGCTTGCCCGAAAGATCACTATCCCTTACCCAGGATCGACCAGCTTGTYGATTCCACTRCTGGGTGTGAGCTCTTAAGTATGATGGATGCGTCTCAGGGATATCATCAAATCAGACTGGTTAGGGATGATTGGAAGCGGGTCAGTTTCATTACCCCGAAGGGGACGTATTGCTATGTCGTGACGCCCTTCGGCTTGAAAAATGCAGGGGCTACTTATCAGCGTTTGGTTGATAAGATGTTTAAAAATCAGCTTGGGAGGAATATGGAGGTTTATGTGGATGATATGTTGGTCAAAAGCGTGAAAGCAACATCACATGTAGAAGACCTGCGGGAAACCTTTGATACCCTACGACGATACAGGATGAAGCTTAATCCTAAGAAGTGCGCTTTTGGTGTCAGAGCTGGCAAATTCTTAGGCTACATGGTCACGGAAAAGGGTATCGAGGCAAATCCCGAGAAAGTCAGAGCAATTATGGACATGCGAACGCCTAGGAATGTGAAAGAGATGCAATGTTTAGCGGGACGCATCAATGCGTTAAGTAGATTCTTGTCCAGGTCTGCAGAAAGGAGCTTGCCATTCTTTCAAGCACTAAGAAAAAAAAAACAAAATTTCAGTGGAGTGATGAGTGTGAGGAGGCGTTTGTCGCATTAAAGGAGCATTTGGCCAGTATGACCTTACTAACGAAGCCTATCCTGGGAGAACCCCTCATTCTGTACTTATCGTTAGGACAGCAGGCAGTCAGCTCTATCTTACTGCGAGAGGAAGGGAAGATTCAGAAGCCAGTCTATTACTGGAGCAAGGTCTTACATGATGCTGAAGCAAGATATGTAGAGGTAGAACGAGCAGTGCTGGCCCTTGTGGGAACAGCCCGGAAATTGCGCCCATATTTCTTGTCGCATGGTATAATTGTGSGAACAAATTTGCCTTTAAAAGCAATCATGGACAAGCCGGAGGCATCAGGAAGACTGGTCAGATGGATAATTGAGCTCAGTGAATTCGATATTAGCTTTGAATCCAGGACAGCGATTAAAGCTCAGGCCTTGGCAGATTTCATGCAAGAAATGACTGGTCTTCCCGAAGAACTGGAAAGACGRACGATCTTCACGGATGGCTCTGTCTGCAATCAGGGCTGCGGAGYGGGAATTGTCCTGATTAATCCGGAGGGGGTGTCTACCGAGTTTGCTATTCGAGTAAAGGCAACACTCTCTAACAATGCGACGGAGTATGAAGCCCTGTTAAGAGGTATCCGGATGGCGAAAGACCTGGGCACCGATCACGTATGTGCCAGGGTTGATTCTCAACTTGTGTGCAAGCAAATCAGCGGAGATTTTGAGACGAGAGAAGAACACATGCAGAGATACTTGGCTAAATTCAGAGAGCTAGCCAAGGGTATGAAAGAGTTAACGGTTGTTCAAATTCCCAGAGAGGAAAATGGCCGTKCAGATTTCTTAGCCAAAATAGCAAGTTCAGCCTCAGATTGTTATGAGCGAACGATCACCTTATTAAAGGCAGAAGAGGAGTTCGGAATTGAGCAGATCTGTACGATTGCTGAGAAGGATGATTGGCGTTCCCCTATAAAAGGATACCTTGAAAAGAACGTCTTGCCGGAGGAAAAAAGAGAGGCGRCAAAGATACGGAGCAGGTCTGCTAGATTCTGCTTGATCAAGGGATAGTTATTCAGGAGAGGATTTGGCCAGCCTCTTTTGAGGTTCTTATCACAAACAGAAGAAGGGCTGGTATTAAGAGAGATACACGAGGGTTGTTATGGTAACCATATGGGAGCCAGAGCTCTGGCCAGTAAGATATTAAGAGCTGGTTATTTCTGGCCTTCCTTGAGAAAGGAAGCTGAGGACTTCGTTAGAAAATGTGAAAAGTGCCAGAAAATGGCCCCGCTAATCCATCAACCAGCGGAAGAGCTCATGGTGATGAGTTCCCCCTGTCCCTTCGCAAAATGGGGTATTGACCTGGTTGGTCCATTCCCAATGGCCCCAGCTCAAAAGAGATTTTTGATCGTGGCTATTGATTACTTCAGCAAGTGGGTGGAGGCCGAGGCTCTTGCTAGAATAACAGAGGAAGCTGTAATGGGTTTCATTTGGAAAAATGTGGTCTGTCGCTTCGGTATACTGAGAATAATGGTGTCAGATAATGGGACCCAATTTACAGGAGCCAAGATAAAGGCCTGGTGCGCCAAGATGAACATTCAGCAACATTTCACGGCTGTGTACCACCCACAAGCGAATGGTCAGGTTGAGGTAACTAACCGTATTTTAGTTCAAGGAATCAAGACACGACTGGACAGATCTGGAGGAAAGTGGGTGGAAGAACTGAGCTCCGTGCTATGGGCGTACCGTACGAATCCAAAGGAAAGTACAGGTGAAACCCCTTTTAGCTTAGTGTATGGTATGGATGCTGTAGTGCCTACGGAGGTCAGCCTTAAAACTCATCGGATCCAGAATTTTAATGAAGAACAAAATGAGCTGTTAAGGCAGGATGCTTTAGATCTGATTGAGGAGAAAAGAGAGCAGGCTGCGATACGAATGGAGCATWTTAAAGGAAGGGTAAAAGCGGCGTATGATAAAACTGTGGCCAAGCGACAGTTCCAAKTGGGAGATCTGGTCTTACGACGGTCTGATCTRGGACAAACAAAAGGGAAGTTGGAAGAGTCTTGGCGAGGACCTGTAAGAGTTACCCAGACCTTGCCTGGTGGCGCGTACAGGCTGGAAGAGTTGGATGKCAMGGCGCTACCTCGCGCTTGGAACATTGTCAATTTACGAAAATTTTACACTTAATTGTAACAGCTTTATGTTTGATYGGTTGGGTAGATTTATGATTGAGTTTATGGTTCACGGCAGGAAGAAAACAATAAGACACATTCAAAACATTAGCGAAAAGCATTTATTAATAGTKAAAAGAACCTTCAGCAAGAGTACAAAAGCAGATATTCTCATAAGAATATTCGCAGTCACAAGAACACAARTCATAACCATGAAAAATAGAAATACAACCCTAAGATGGGGGCACARAATCGAGAAGCTGACGGAGCCGCTGGATCTCGTCCTCGTACTCCAAAAKCCGAACACGAAATYGGTCTGACACCTCCACCGCGATGTCCCAATCAGCATACAGCTCCGCTTTTTCCCTCTTCAAGTCAGCAATGATTTGTTCAAGGCGTTGTCGTTCACTACGGAATTGTGACTTCTTCTCAGCCAATTTCTTCGCGCGTTCCTGCAGCTGATCCTGCAATTCGGCAATTTCTGCCTTCAGACGACCTTTCTTCTGAAGTAGACGGATATGCTCCTCATGAGAAAAGACGTTGGGAGATGACGAAGACRCTATTATKCAAGGAAAAGAAGCTGGGGAGGGGCGCCATTATATAGGAAAAGAAAAGGCGGGAAACYGTTTTGGCTTGGCATGCAAAGGCGGGAAACTCATTTCTGCTTGGSGCGCAAAAAGCTTAGAAGGAGCGGGAAAGTAAATCTGAGTTTTGGCGCGCAAAAAAGGCCTAGATAKCCAGGATTGGCTAAGGATGGATGTCCTAAAATTTTCCTGACCTGGTTGTCAGTTTAAGCCAGGATTGRCTAAGGATGGGTGTCCTAAAATTTTCCTGACCTGGTTGTCAGTTTAAGCCAGGATTGGCTACGGACCGATGTCCGAGAAATTTTCCTGACCTGGTCGTCAGTTGGAGCCAGGATTGGCTACGGACGGATGTCCGAGAGATTTTCCTGACCTGGTCGTCAGTTTAAGCAAGGATTGGCTACGGACGGATGTCCGAGAAATTTTCCTGACCTGGTTGTCAGTTTAAGCCAGGATTGGCTAAGGACGGATGTCCTAAAATTTTCCTGACCTGGTCGTCAGTTTAAGCCAGGATTGGCTAAGGACGGATGTCCTAAAATTTTCCTGACCTGGTCGTCAGTTTAAGCCAGGATTGGCTAAGGATGGATGTCCGAGAAATTTTCCTGACCTGACTGTCAGTTGGAGCCAGGATTGGCTAGGGACGGATGTCCTAGGATTTTTCCTGACTTGATTGACAGCTTAGGCCGTGATTRGCTAAGGATGAAGGTTCTAAAATTTCTTCCTGATGAGCAGTTCCAAGCCTTGAAATTACCCAGCTTCACCATGGGTCCGGACCAATGAGCCGAATCTCYTGATCTGGYTGATCAGAGACATTAATTGACTTACRAATGCAGAACTGACCTGTCGTCCAGTAAAAGCGCACGAATGTGCTGAGATGAGACAGAGCTACAGAACCTTCAGGGGTAGAGCCCCTTTAAGAAGTTAACATTATCATACRCGCGAGATTAAGGAAATGGGGGAAAAATTCAGAAGAAACTCATATATTATTGCAAGAAACACTGGTTGCCCACACCCTTTCAGAAACAGGTTGGCAACTTTGATTTCACAAGATTACAAAGGAAAACATCGAAAAATAAAGCTAAAAATGTTTAGCTACGAGAAGATCTCTGATCTGAAGCTAGAGCTCGCCGAACTCGCCAGAGCTCATGCTCCGTTTTGTGCAGGCGGCGGCGATATTTGTCAGAGCGATCAGCAAGCGTCGGAATCTCACCGGCGGCAGCGGTCAAGCGGCCTACCAACTCGACCAGGTCCGCCTTCTCCTCTTGGAGTTGACGGTTCACTTGTCGGAGTTCAGCCTACTCCCTTTTGTAAAAACGTTTCTTCTGGCGTTTTCTCTCCAATAATCGATAGAGATAGCCGACTTTCTCTTTGAGCGCGACCAGTTGGTCGGAAAGCTTGAATTTCTCCAMGACTAAAGATATGTTTTTTCTCTTCACTGTATTGAGTTCTTCGATCAGAGGGGATGAAGACATATTGCAAAAGGATAATGGAATGAGAACAAAGCATGTATGCGGATATATATTGAAATCGCAGGCACGTGAGAAGAATCAAAAAGTACTAGGGTTTCCGGATATTAAGGAAACCCTAAAAAGCTCAAGGGTTGCAACAAGACAAAAGCATTAATTGTCACTAAATAGTCGAGTACRAATTAAAGCATCCAGCCAAAAACAAATAACAAACAGACCAGCCACAACATGCAGGTCTACTTGGCAATATTGAAATTAAAACAGACAGGGCAGACAGGTCTTCATAACTGCTYCGGGGTCKGGGATCCCTCAGCGAAGCTCTTCCCAAATTGGGTGGAGTCCTGTAAATCTCCCAGGTCGGCGAAGGTTGGAGAGTTAGTGGCAACCATCGCCAACGATTATCGGGGGGAGGAGAAGAGGTCGAGCTGGAGGAGCAAAAGGCCTGGCGGATATGATCAGCAAAAGCCAGATCATCTAGCATGTGCACCCGGTCACCTTCAGCAACGTGCGAGAAGGAAGTAGGCTCGGATGCGCCCTGAACAGGTGCCTCTCGGTCAAAGGGTAGAGAAGGATTCTCTGATATCCACTTGGCATGAGCATCCACGCCAAGGAGGTAATAAGCCTCAGCCTCAGGCACCAAGAGCTGGTATAGGTCTACCGATTCCAAAAAGGCCTGGCGCGTGGTCGCTCGGGTCAGTTGGATCAAGCGAAGACCTTCATCTGAATTTAAAAATCCAAGTCTCCCTTTCGCTTCGCCCTCTGTGAGACCCCTCGCCTCSCCGTCAACTTCCCMCTCAGCTCTGGCAGCTCGCACCTTCTCTCTGAGCTCCTTTACCTCATGCTCTAAGAGGACTATCTGAGCATGCTTTTTTRCGTCAGAYTCCCGCCAAGCCAACAATTCCGCCTTACTCCCTACCTGTTCTGCCCTGAGCAGCTCTAGATCAGCATTAAGGCCATGATTCTTGGCCAACAGTTCTTGCTTCTGCTTCTTCAGATCCTCAATCTCCCTATTCAGGTCCGCCTGGAGTAAGGAGCCCCGAGCCCGGGCCAGGAGGGTAGCCCTGAACACCACTGCCTACAAAAAGAAAATTGACAAAGGAATGAGCGAAAGTCTCAAAAAAGACTGGGATCGCGACCAGCGTTAAAGGCCTTACCTGCGCTTCTGCTTGACAGAATGAATCCAACAGAGCAGGATCAGACATTTTTTCCATCTCACGAYGATCCACTGTCGGAGCAAGCCCCATCATGTACTGCCTGGCAACCTCGCCAGTGCAATTCATCACAGACCTGTTGAAGAAGGTCTGGTTAGGGTAAGGAGGAACTTGTGGGGTTCCCTTAGGGACGCTTCTGGGCCTTTCCTCCCTCCTCCTCTTCCTAGGTTGGAGCTGCCCCTCTTCGGGGTCAGAGAGGGGTTGGACTTCTTAAGCATGGGCTACTGGTTTAGGTGGGACCCCCTCCCCTTGCCCCATGCTCCTCTTTGTCACTTCTGGTGCAGTGATTCGGAGAGGAGTTGCTGGGGCCTGCTCTGGAGGGTTGCGCTCCTGAAGACGGCTGGGAGGAGCCGCCACCAAGGTCACCTCTTCTTGAGTGGGAGAAGCCCTGGCAGGCTCGCCCAAGGGGCTTTTCTGATTTTTTGCTGCTGCCTTCTTCGCCTCTAACAATGCTTGCATCATGGTTACTGGAGAAAATAAAAAAAAAGAGAATGAAAAAAAAAAAAAAGAGAGAGAGGATAGGAGAAAGAGAGGGCAGTGTCAAGGGGATGATGTGGACTATAATTGAACATATACCAATGTGGGAAGGCAGAGGTCCATTTTCTCGTTGAGAGTTGAAGAAATTCAGGATAGTAGGTTTGAGAAGCTTTGATAGATCAAAGGGGGTCTGGTTCAAGACAGCTATTTTCTCACTCAGGTGGGGTGATCTGTCACCCCGAGAAATACGGACCTGGGGATGAAGGTATGTAATGGGCACAGTGGGAAAGCCCCAGTCCTCCGAGCTCTGGACGAAGAAGAATTTCTTCTTCTAGCTCTTATGAGAAGAGGGAAGACCAGTTAAAAAGTGAACGTCCGCTCGTCCGTAGAGATAGAAAAAACCTGAAGAGCTTTTCACCTGGAACAGAGAGAAGAAAAGCTGGGCCGTAGGTATTAGGCCAGCGTACTGGGCCGCAAGATGAAATCCGGCCATGACGCGGAAAGCGTTCGGTAAAAATTGGTGGACCGGAATTTGGTACAGTCGGGATACGGCCAATATGAAAGGGTGAACCGGCAGGCTCAGCCCTGTGTGGAATTGATCCATGTAAAAGGTCAGATGGCCGGCGGGAGGCGCTGAGGCCCTCTCGTCAGGCGCTGAGGCCCTCTCATCAGGCGCTGGACTGGTGAAACAAAATTGGTCGGAGATAGGAAAGGTGGCACAGATATCCCTAAGTGTATTAGTGCTAACTATGGAGGGTATATTATCGAGGAAATGGGGTACTTGGGGTATTGTAGGCCTCTCCACCGGGATTATCGGCAGAGACTCGGATGAAGATAGGTTTATGGAGGAGGTGGAATTCGCCGGGGAACTTGGAGGAGTTCCCTCGGAGGAATTGGTAGAAGAAGTCGACATAATTGAAAAACCGAGGAGAGGTGAAAGGAGTACCTATTTGAAGATACCTACAAGGAGTTGAGTGGAGTAGAATCGTAGAAATMGTCGCGAACGGCGGAGAGACTAAGAGGAGAAATCTGGGAGAATATGGAAGCTTGAAAAGAAATAATGGAGGGGATTCGAAAATTTGGGAGATGAAATTTGAAAAGTGAAAAAAAAAAAAAGAAGTTTGGAGGGACAAAAGGAAGTTGATAATTTTGGAAAACGAAAATCAAGGAAAAGCGGGATTTAATGGGATCCTCGCATTTAATGCGGACAGAGGAACAGTACCCTAGGCAGTGAGCTGGAACGCTAACCGCCTTGAAATAGGACGTGTGCCGCTGACCAATCATATACAGTACTTGGAAAGACGTGTGGTTACAGTAACCGTTTGGGGATACGAACCGACACCACTAATGCCAATAATTAGGGCTGTTTGGCAGACGAATATCTCGGGATTCCCCAGTACGAGAAGTCATAAAAGACAAAAGGGCCACATTTATTCCGAAGGAGCCCTGGGAGATTACCGATCTACCCCAACAGTTTGGGGGGAGGAGTTGATAGGGCAGAATATACGCCAGACCTGTGTTGGGGTAGCTCTGACCCRAAATTAAGAGAAGGATAAACTAGGTCTKTCCCTAYGAAAGGACGATTCCTTTAAGACCCCTGAMTCGGTCCCTTGCAAGAGCGCTGAAGGTCCTGAGGTTATCTCCTGTCGGAGCCCTGGAGRTGGGGATTAGCCTGACCTGGGTCAAAGAACTGATTGGGTCTTCGAAAAATAGAGCTCTTCCTCAGTATTAGSAAGGGCTGGCTTGTTAAACAACAGGAGYGAGARGAAAAAGAAGATAAAGGTATCGTGGGCTAGAAGGAAACGAAGAAGATCTGGAAAGAAAGAACTGTCTCTCRGATTCCCAACAAAGAGACAAGTGGGACCACTTGTCAGAATTTGTTGGGTAACGGCSCTTAATTTGCGCCATGTGTTCCTTAGATCCCGGYCGGGGTCCCCGCTAAGGAAAGCTATAAATATCTCGGCCCCAAGGCTGGGAGAGGTATGTCATTCTTTTGTGCATTCCTTCTTCTTTTCCTGGAAAAACACCTCAAACGCTTACTGACTTAAGCATCGGAGAGGTTTCCACCGGAAAACCACTTTCTAACTCGTTTTGTGGTGCAGGTCGGGAAGGTGCTCCAGGTTTCTGGGGTCACTTTGGACGTTGGCTCTTTTTTGGGGTTGAATCAGTTTTGATTTGAGATCTCTTTGAAACTGCTGTGTGTAGTTGACTTTGAACATGACGTTAAGGCACAAATAAAACCCTATTTCCGGCCATATCCAGATATTACTAGCCACTATAAATTCCGAATGAGCCAATCATAGCCAAATAATCCATTTCCATTAGCCATGAGTGATTTTTGAGTCAACTCCTGCAACCATTAAAAGCATGGGGTAGGAGGAGTTCGTTATTTTTATTAGTTAATTGAGCTTTGGGAATTTACCAAGGGATTTATGATTTTGTAATAGTATTGGGGACCACCATCCTTACAAAAAAAAAGATCCCATAAAAATAGAAAAGGGACAAAATTAAAAAAAAGAAGAGAAAAAGAAAGGGGATGGTGAGTCTAGTTGAATTGTGTTAATCATTGCCTACGCGCTAATGAAGGCTTGAGTTTTATTATTTATTTTATTATGAAGCCTAATGTTTAAGAGGCAAGAGTTGTGTTTGAAAGAAGAAGCGAATTATGAGCTTCTATGTTAATTAAGTGGTTTGAGCAAAAAGTCGGTATTAGAGTTACGAGTTGAGAAATAGCCTTTGTTTAAAGGCTACGTTTTGAGTGTTTAGTGAGGTTTTTATTTTTAAACGAGGTGAAGCGCATTGCTTCGTGATTAGAATAGGTTTGGTGAGTTACTGATCATGTTAAATCGTGAGTTAGCCACTCAACTTATGTATTCCATACCCGTCCAAAGAGCCTTACATTACAACCCGAAAAGACCTTTTCCGATTCTTAGTTCAATAACACACTTAATTTGCAATTCATAAGAGATTGATTTTCCGTTCTTATTTATTGTGCATGTATTTGTATGATTTGAGTGTATACACGTCCTATGCAGCAATGCTTGAGTGCTTTTGAGTGAGCACCCCTATATATTACCCTTTTGAGAGGATGCATGATTTTATTTTTGGAGCGACAATGTAATAAGGGTGGAGTGTTTGACGTTGCGTTACTTGTATATATATTTTCAAAATTATGTATGTAGCATAGCACGACTCATTGCTTGAGCTGATTTTCTTTCTTGTTATACTTTGAATCTATCGTTTGTTCGAGGACGAACAAACCAATAAAGCGTGGGGTAGTTGATTAGCATGAATTTGTCTTGGTTTTTATTAGTACTTTAGTTTATTTTTCTTATTATTTTTGGTATAAGTTGGATGATTTAAGCTTAAGATATTTTATAATTCCAGCTTATTTTTCCGCATTTTGATCGTAATTGATGCAATTAGGTGACATTTCATTATTTTTCACCTTACAGCTAAGTAACCGGAAGAGTTTAACACGTAATAGACGAAGTTCTGTCGCGTCGACTGACGCGAGCGTCGACGCTCCGTTGACACGAGCCATGATCCGCGTTAGTCGACGCAAGGTCGACGCACATCCGACGTAACTTTCTGAAGCGTCGATCCTAGACGCGTCGACCGACGCTAGGTCGACGTAACTCTCTGAAGCGTCGATCCATGACCGCGTCAGTCGACGCGAGCGCCCAGGCTGCATCGACGCCAAGAGCCTGCCTGCGTCAGTCGACGCACCGTCGACTCGACGGCCCAGTTTTGCAATTTTAGGGTTTCTTGTGCGCCAAGTCATGAAATAACTATATAAACCCTTCATATCTCGGATTAAACAGACAACCACGACCCAAAACACTTACCTAGGGTTTAGAAACCTATTTTCAACACCCTACAACATATTTCCAAGAACTACATCGAAGATTCAAGATCCGAAGCACCAAAACGAAGACGTTCGTTCAAGTTCCAATTTTTCGACGAAGAGCAACCACCAACAACCCGAATTCGCAGCAATCTTTTAGCACCTTTAGCTACTTAATAAGTTCTCTAAACTCTAGTTATTATTAGTTTAATTCTAGATAATTTATGTTTAATTATTTCATTTGAGTTTCTAGTTTCGTTAATTTATTTCGAATCGTTTGAACCATTGAATCGCTGAGCCTTTGAACCTTAGAATTTCATTTTTATTAATTAGTCGCTGCGTTTATTCTCTTGTTCATGCTTGGTGATGATTTGTTCATGATTAATTTAATTATTGCTTTAGTTTTGATAACTAGTTGATAATTGGTTATTGCTATGTTATTGCTTGAGAATTTTGAGATTGATCTTATTGTTCTTGGGAATCACATGTTTAGTTTAATTCGTAGTATTTCATGCATGATAGATAATTAATTTAGAAATTATYTKCTAGATTRATAATTCTTAGATAATTTAGTTTGAAGCTTTAGTTAATTAATTAGAATAAATTAGTTAGTTTAAAATAATTAGTTGATGCTTTTAAATTTATTAGTAGTTGATAATTTTCAAAAACTAAATTTATACAAGTTCTCGTGTTAGACATTGTGATTAAACAAACATTAAAAATTCCGAACATCAGTCCTTGAGAGACGACTCGAGTTAAGCTTATCAAACCTACACGCGATCCCGTTATTTTGCGAGCGAGCTACTAAATTTCTGACAATTATTTATAAAGTAGGCACACACAAAAGCTCGAATCACTCGTCATCATAATTGCGATTATAGGGATGTATCTCTCTCCCTTTAACTTTTACTGCATTTTGTCTTATCTTATGTACAATGGTGACATTGCATGGTTTGTATGTGTATGTGAGGGGGGGGTCAGTCCTTGAGAGACGACTCGAGTTAAGCTTATCAAAACCT
>BMAC01000494.1:337915-361609 GCA_014905375.1 Phtheirospermum japonicum
GGGGGGGCGGGTTGTCCTTATTTTGTAATTTCATTCATATGCTTGCTTGTGGATATGATTCAAGTCATGTGGATTGATATTACTTGTAACCTTGATGAAGTGACGTGATTAGATATTTTTGTTAAGTTGTTTAGACTTTCTTTCAGCATTAGTGTAATTATGGGGCATGAAGTGTAAGAAACCTATGAAGTGTTTTAGCATTGTTCTATTTTCATAATCCATTCTGAGAGTCGAATACTCTTTATTAGCCCCATTTTTAAATGTCTTATATAGGAATTTATGTAAAAAATTTGTTTTATTTTTGGAGACGTCAAAAAACTCCACATGCTTATCGAGAAATATTGTAAGTTGCCATTAGCAACAAGCGATCATATTCAATGAGCTCTCATTTTTGTATTGTAAATGTCATGTTCTCCAAGTACCTCACTTTTATAGGTACTCAAAAATAAAAGACGAAAAAGTGAAAAGTTACCAAAAAAAACCAAGGATGCGTGTATAAATCCTTGAAGTTATAATTGTAATAAACGTGCTATCTTTGAATATATTTTTTATTATTAGGTTTTATTATTAAAGTGGTGCATGGATGATTGAGCTAGTAGGATGCCGACTCAGTGGTTTGTGCACGGATAGACCTTGACCGGGGATTGGATGGGGGATGTGCATGAAGGGAAACTCGTTAATTTCTGGCATCCGGAAGTGAGTCTAAATATCTTATATCAATGTCATCCTTTAAGTCAAGTTTCCAATTAACTTAATGCATAACTCCTTGAATCATTTGAATGCATTAGTTTTAGGTTCCTCTGGGGTTAGATTTTTCTTTTGTATGTTTAGGCTCGGTTTTGCTTGAGAACAAGCAAAATGCTAAGTGTGTGGGAGTTGATTTAGAAATATTTATGCATGTTCTTGTATGTTTTTGTGTCTTTTTTTTATGTGTTTTAGTTGGGTTTGAATCGTATTTTTTATCGTCTTTCTTTGTTATGCGTTTTTATAGCTTTTGTCGACTTTTTAGTATTTTTCGTATTTATCTCTTAGTTTTATGTTAGTTTGGTTTTATTGGTTTTAAGACAGCCGATCGGGCCCAAGTGTGTTCCTGAGGATCACAATCGGCTTGATTTGATGAAAATACAAACCAGACCCACAATCGACAATCGATGGCCAGTCGATCCACCTTTCTCATAGGTGTCGATTGACCTGTTGAGGATCACCCGCCAACATCGATATTCAACCAATCAATGCACACCTATTTTATCATCGTCGACTGCCATTGTTGGTTGAAAACCAACCGACGATAGAGACACCGTCGATCGACGAAAGGCCAATTTTGGCCATTTTTGATAAGTTTTACCAATTTGCCCCACTTTCACCATATATAATCCCACACTCTTACAACTGCAATCAAAGATTTTAGACCCCTTTAGGGTTTAGAAACCTTATCCCCCTTCTCCCATTTTTCACCTTTAAGCATAAACAATCTTTAAATCCCTACTTAAATTAGTTAGTAGAACTTTAACTTAGTAGTTAATTATATTATATTGTGTGTAGAAAAGCTTAATGTATTGTGGTTAAGAATTTTACTATTGTGGGTCTTGTGACTTAAAGAGAATTTCTACTTAGGGCGGTTTTTAATTCATGTTCTCTTGCATTTTCTTTGTAGGTTTTAAGAATGTTTGAAACTCTTTACTTTTTATGTATGATTTGTAGTTTGGATGTTTAAGCTCTTCTCGTGTTGTTAGCAAATTTCTCATTTTCTTCCATTTTCGTGCTCTTGATCTTTTTTCAAGATTCTTTCCTCGATTGACATAGTTTAGAAAGTTGGTAATAAAAGACAAATGGGTTTAGCCAAACCAGTCATTCTCTTACACATGGTTGTTTTGTAGTTTAAATTCTTGTTAGGGTATTTTCAAGCATTGTAGTAGAACTTTTGACTTTTTAGTTGTAGTCTGAATGCTTTTTACCCTCCACTCTTTGTTTTAGTGTATTTGTGCTTTATTTATGAGTTAATGAATTCACTAGCTATATTGTTGTTGATATATTATGGATTTCTCTATTAGATTAACAATGCTCATGTTTTGTCTTAGTTTATGTTATTGCATTTCTTGATATTTTTAGGTGAGAATTTATGGATGTATGGTCATATGCGTTTAGAACTATCAATTGGGGATTATTGGACGTTTAATTGAGGATTGGGGTTGACAACCCAAATTTGTAGATTAAGTGTTTGATAAATTGTCAATTGATTATGGAGACGATTTTAGGTACCTAGAACCTCATTTTATTGATCTTCTCGAGTATTCAATTTTATTTCTCATCATTTATATTATTCTTAGTTCTTAGAAACTCAAAACCTCAAATATTTGATCGTGGGTTTAGCTTAGTTTCTTCTCTGTTTTCTCTTTCGTGATTCAAACACAAAAACCACTTCTGAATAGCTTTTCTCGTGAGATACGACTTTAGTCACCTCACCGCACTATGATCGACTCCATTCTCTTGTGGGTGATTGTGAAGCCCCGTCTATTTACTCTTATAGTTTATTTAAATTAATTTGATTATTATTTATATCACTATTTTTATTTCATTTCAATCGAAATATTTTATTAAAATAATATTTTATTTCTATTTATTTTATTTTGTAGCTGGAATAAATACACATAGTATATTTTTATTTTTACTCAATATATTAAATTGGGCCCAAAATCTTTCAAACTTATACATATTAATAGGCCCAAACCATTGAGCCCAGCCCAATGACTTAAGCCCATTCCAAACTGCCTCATTACTCTTATTATTACTGCAAGCCTCACTTTTTATTCTTTGTGGCATTTGATCAAACATAAGACAAACACCAACAGAGAGTTTCTCTCATTTTCCTCTAAAACCACCACCTTTGGCAGTACGATTCATCGGACTCGTGACGAAAATCCGACAATCAGATCATAACAAGATTTCTACCATAGATATATCTTTTCATAAGGTTTCCAACACCACCTCCGGATTGACGATCGGAGCTCTGTATCATTGACAAAATGCAGGCAAAGTTCCTGTGCGCTGACACATTTCGGGCCGGCGCCATCGAACTTCGACGGCCGATTTCCGACAAACGGCAGGTCCGAGATTATTTTTTATATATTAATTTGTTCGTATCAATGTGTATTATTCGATAATATATTTATTTATGAGAACCTTTGTCGGAGAAGTAGTGACGGGGCCTCAAACCGCCGGATGCCGGCAAACCCCATTTTTGCCATTTGAAATATCAGAATTTTATGAACCATACACTATTTGAAAGATCTGGTCACGAGCTACATGTTTTTTATACTCAGATTTTGATTTTCGATAAGTATTTTTGTAGCTCTGTGAAGTGTGTGTACTGTGTGTGTGTCATTTGTGCTTGGGAGAGTGGGTGTTGTGTGTTGGTAACGTGTAGCATGTATTTTGTGTGTTTAAGATGACGGATGGAGCAGTGGTGTCGGACGAGGGTGTTTGGCTAGTGGTGAGGTGTGGAAAGTGGTGGTGGACGGGGGTAGAAAGTTTTGGGATAGGAATAAAATCAGTCAAAAGTTGAGGGATATGTTTTTGAGAATTAGATATAGTTTTGGACCCAATTGAAGATTTTTAAAACTTCAATTTGAACCCTCTAATTTTTAATTTAGTCTCCTGAAATTAAGTTTTGATTTCTTCCGGATTGACCCCAAATCAGATTCTTTGAAACTACAGATTGACCCCACAAACTTTTAAAAGTTCTTAAAATTATATTTTGACCCCAATTACTTTATTAATTTCTCAAAACCGTACAACTTTCTTATTTTTGAGCCGAAATGGGTCAAGCGACTTCCAAATGATTTCAAATTCGAACCATAGCTTCGTTATAACATCCACCTATGTAAGACATATCCAAAATTACAACTTTACCCATTGAAATTCTAAGTTCAAGAATCGAGGCCAAACATCTTTATTGTACTATTACGCGTCCTATTATATTAGTTTCGTTTCCAAGTGTCTTAGGACCTTATATATATTACTTTAATATAGTTATATTATACTTTAGGACTGTACATCGGCTTTTATCTGGAAGTGATGAGACATTTCATGTACTAGATCGGGAACCTCAAAAAGCCATCGTAGTTATATGCTTGATTCTGGAAAGAACTTCAAAGAAGGTGAGTAAAACTTTCTTAACTGGGGATTTTGAATATTTCAAATCATAATGCGTTGTTTGTGCATATCTGTGAGTAAAGTATCTTTAATTGGAAAGTTTGAGATTTTACAAATCATGAAGCACTTGTTGCTTGAATATATTTTTCTGCTTGTATAAGCTTTTGAAAAATAATATATTGAAGGAAAATATGCACGTGTGCATTGCCCTTGTGCTTATGCGTAATCATAAGTTCAATTATATGATTTTATATCAAAGGTTATTGATATTTTTTGAACTTGATTGTTGTTATCGACTGTCTGTTATCGTTTATCTTTCAACTGTTACTGTTTGTAACTGTCACTGTACTGTCTATCACTGTCACTATCTGTTAGGCACAAGTAGTTTGGGTAATCAATCGAGAAAGTTGCCTGTGGCTCTTGCTTGACTACTCGTGGTACCTATTCCCATTGTTCCTGGTCAGGTCGGAGACGACGACAGGATTTGGGGCGTAGTTTGGGTATATTCCAGAATATGATGTACCCTGGGTTTGAATCGCATAGCTAAAGGGATGTCGAGCCTACTGGGAGGGATAAGGCAACTGAAGGTTTGGCCTGGAGTGTCGCCTTTCATGGTGAGTGGAAACGTATGGGTCGATGTTTGATCGACATCGACTCTACATTTATGTGAGTTAAACTGGCTCAAAAGCTAAGTGCTACGCGTGCAAGCTACCTCTAGAGTCCTTAGGGAACTAAGTGCTACGCGCGGGAGCCACCTCTAGAGTTCCATACCCGGACACTCACTAATTGGACTGACTAGTTTAGAACGACATAGATTTTCCTGTCTGTTCAACTGTTAACTATTTCAATTGATTTCTTAAAAACAAGTTAGCATTATCTGTTTATTCTAAATGTGATAATTGGTTAGTTTTGAGAAAATCTATTATTTATTTAATTTTAAAATATTTTAATTTTGAAGCTACTGACTAGAGTTTTGTTAAACTATGAAGTTTTGCACACCAAGTGCTTTGATTATTTTATGAAAATTATTTTCTAAACTCTTGTCAGTTTTATGTTTTAAAATAAGATTTTCATTTCATATGCTTGCCCTCACTGGCTCATGCTCTCGTTTGTTTTAAAACCAAACTCTCCATATATCGACGATAATGCGAATAACCTTTCTCGATCCTCTCTATGAAGAGTGGCTCTTTGGCTAGGGCTACCTTTTATCAGTCTTGCTTTTGTTTGTATAAACTTTAGTTGTATTGAGTCTATCAATGCAGCAAGTTTTTAATCTACATAAGGTGAGAGTTTATTTGTTTTATTTATTAATTTTATTTTTATTAAGGTAGTATTTTTTATTTTATTTTATTTTTTTGGGCAGGGGAGGGGGGGCATTACAGATGTGGTATCAGAGCTTGGGTGCAAAGGAGTTGCACTTAAGCGTACCCAGGATAGGGTCTTTGGCAAGTGATTGGAATGTCACTGCCATTCTGGACTTGAGAATTAGAATATTAGTAATGACTTTGACAGAGTAAGGAGTAACTACCTTATTATGTCGATTGGATAGTTTGTTAACGTGAGGATTTTTCATCTTCAGATTGTCAAACTTGAACATTAATTCTTTCACGACGTAGCCTTAAGCTCCTTCTAATTTCAATACTTGTATGAGTTCTTGTTTATCTTGAAGAGTTGTTCTTTATTCAAGAACCTAGACTTGTATTACTTATAAGTCGTCAACTTCCTTGAAATTTAGATTTGAGCATTACTCTCTCTTCTCACGAGTTTAAAGGGGAAGCTTGATTAGCTAAGCAATTCCTGAACCTTGATGTTCTAATGAGAGTCTAGACTTAACTACCAATACAAAGGAGTTAGAGACCTATCAAATCCAAAAGCTTCGTCAAGAAAGTGTAGCAGGTGAACTTGCATTTGTCACCGATTCTGATTATTAAGATGAAACATTTGAAAAACTGAATAGACAAGTCAATGACTGGAGATATTCAACATCACAAAGGGTTGAATTAACGTAGGAGTTGAACAAGTAAAAGGTGATGCATGTACGGATCAAAATTACGAACACTGGTTTGACATGGAGGGAAGTCATGTGAGTTCATTTTCGTCTAACCAAAGAATGATATGGGACTTTTTGGTAGAGTAGATGAACTATTGGATGATGTACGATATGACTATCAACAAGCTCAAGCCATCGTTGTTCAAGAAAATTATGAATATGGGATGAAGTTTTATAATACAACACTGTGAGTTACCTCTTTGCGTTTTCAGCAAGTACCTCGCTTCTTTACCTCGTGAATAACTTATTCATTCATARAGGATCATGTACTTGAGTGTGAAACGTTTTTTTCTTAAACTCTCTTATTTCGCATGGTACACCATCACCAGTTTATCTATTTTGCTTGTGAATTCTAAACCTGAAAATTATCCAAGTCATTATTGTATTCTTCTAAATATTAGAATACTTATCCTGTGAGGGATTTAATTTATAACTTTCCTTACATATGATTCTATTTTATTTTGAATGACCCTTAACTGTCTTCTCTTGTGAGAGTTGGATTTGTACTTCCTATTTAATGTCCAATAGTGATACTCTTTGTAAACCGGTGAGAGTTTGACCTCTCTTCCTAAAACTTTCTTTATCAACTATATTTTGATTTCTTTTGCTTGTTAAATAATTTATTGTAAATTTATAGGTTTTGTTATTGATCACGCTTTATGATGTGATCACTCGCATCCCTTTGTGACCATTATCCTATTGGATTTTGAATGAATAATGAACCTCGCATATTCATTTTGTTGAACATTAACTTTTGTTTCTGAAGGTTTCCATCTCTTGTGATACTATCTTCTAAACATTAAGTTTCTTTTAATACCCACTCTCAAATCAACTGCATTGAGACTTTTATTAAATTTTAAAGTTCTGATTCACATCGTTCTCTTTCTTTTGTTCCTAAAACCTAACAAGTTTCATATCTTGTTTATCTTATTCATTGGAGTTCTTGCTTTGTTTCTTTTTGCCTTCCATGACTAATCCATAATCAAGGTGGACATCTTAATTCCATTTCATTACACTCTTGAGTATTTATTTTATAGTTATTCGCTCATAGAAATTGTCATGTCTAACTACCTTTCATTACCGAGTTCTGACTTAGGATGTTTAAATATTCTACAAGTCACTAATTGCTTTTCTCATGAAATATTTGGGATCATGAACCTC
This sequence comes from Phtheirospermum japonicum, assembly GCA_014905375.1. Taxonomy (NCBI): domain Eukaryota; kingdom Viridiplantae; phylum Streptophyta; class Magnoliopsida; order Lamiales; family Orobanchaceae; genus Phtheirospermum; species Phtheirospermum japonicum. Next base: position 345,279 of record BMAC01000494.1, read on the forward strand.
ACTATCATTTCTTGGCCTTCAAGCTATGCTTTGAAAATTATTGGGCCATTTATTACCAATGTTTTCTCTTTGAGTGCCAAGCTTGTTGAATTCGTTGGATGTCTCCATTCACAATTATATATTCAAACTTGCACTTGTTTAAAACAAGTTCTACCTTGCGCTCCGTCTCTCGTTCTTAGTGATTCACTGTTTTGCACTCAATGCCAATGTGGGTCTCGTATTTTTAATTCTCTTTCAATCTTGATTGTTCTAAACGTCATTTCTCACCTATTTTTCATTGAACCTTCAAGAAACTGATGTCGACTAGTTTCACTTGACACACTAATGTATCTTCAACACTTATTACCTAGTGCACTTGATTATTCAAGAGATTTAATATTTCACTTCTAATTTCTCCCTACTTTCTTTTCAATCATTGTTATGATTACGAAATTCTTTCTCAGTTAATGATTAAATTTATTCTCATTTTGGTAGTCATCCTTAATATTCTGACCTCAGTAGTCCTTTTGCTCTACTTGATAGATTTTTCCTAATTATGGAGCTCTCTAACACAACTACTTTCGAAATGCACACTGCACCGAAGTCTTTGGTTGACTTCCTCTGATATACTAGTTCACACATGCACTGTTTAATGAACTTAAGTCTTAGTCACTTTTGTTTTCGAGTGTATCTTCAGTCTTGGTGGAATCGATTTTACTTTGTTTACCTCACACCGTTGTTTAATCACCTTTATATTTTATTCCTCTTTTATACTAAGAGTTTATCTTTGCTTATTCTAGGGAATTGACCCTTCTACTGTTGTTAGTGCTCACTTGTTTTGTTTGCTACATCATTAGTGTTGCATTTTTGGTTGTTATTCGCTCTATAATTTGCAACCCATTCTGGAAACTTTTGATTATTCTACCATTTGAAAACTTATTTGTTATCTCATTATTTGTAACTTTTCTATTTGTATGTTCCAAAAAAATATACACCTTATCTTAAAACATTTCTCATTTTTCTTTCTATCATTCTTTTTCTCACTGGTAAATTTACGTTCGGACTAGTGGTCAAACTGTAAAAGCTTTCCTTAGATATTGATATTTTTGTACTGATTTTGAATTATTAGTTATTTCATTTTATATGTGAGTATTTCTTATATATTTCATATAGATACACCTTTTAACTTCACATTGTTTGTCTTATTATCACTTGTTCGACAATTTCATCTCTGAATAATGATCCTAGCTTGTACCTTCTCTTACCTTGGGTTACTTTAATATTTTTCCCCTTTGATTGCATCAACTATCAAGTTTCTCATTTTACTTTTACTTTGCTTTCATTCATGATTGAACACTTGAATGGTTTCTTTCTTTTATCTTTTATTGGAAAGTAGTTTTGATCAACTCATTTCATTATAATGGTATGACTTTGTTAGTTGTACTCCCTCTATCTGATAGTTCCGAGAATTTGATCTTTTACTTCAAATCTAGGGGTACAACGATTAAGTACTTAACTCTTGTCAATTCTACTTACAAATATTTTTCTCTATTATCTATCGGTTATTAACTTTATTTTACATCTCCACCTATTCATATCTTCTCATATGCCCGAGTCAAATCGTGCAACATGTTCGACTATACTCGGTTGCATTCTTTCACCCATTCGTGCTTAGTGTCTTTGTTGAGTGACTTTCATAAATCTAAACGTTACGATAGTAATATTAGAGTTATTATCCAGACTGATTTAGTAGGAATTAGGGGACCAAATTCTTTTTAGGAGGGGAGATTGTGAAGCTCGTCTATTAACTCTTATAATTTATTTAAATTATTTTGATTATTATTTATATCACTATTTTTATTTAATCTCAATCGAAATATTTTATTACAATAATATTTTGTTGGAATGTATTTTAGATATTATGAAATTTTTGTTTCTATTTATTTTATTTCGTAGCTGGAATAAATACACATAGTATATTTTTATTATGACTCAATGTGTTAAATCGAGCCCAAAATCTTTCAAACTTATACTTATTAATAAGCCCAAACCATTGAGCCCAGCCCAATGACTTGAGCCTAAATACTGAGCACAAAGCCAAGCCCATTCCAAACTGCCTCATTACTCTTATTATTACTGCAAGCCTCACTGATTATTATTTATGGCATTTGATCAAACATAAGACAAACACCAACATAGAGTTTCTCTCATTTTCCTCCAAAACCACCACCTTTAGCCATATTGGTTTAAGCTAGTATTTGAGTCTAGTCAAGTTGTACACACTAAGAGTGGAAAGTTTATAGCCAAAGGTCACCTCGAGAAGGGACTCTTTAAGTTGAATGTAATGGCTAGACGCCCAGTTATTAATAATAAAGTTATTGCTTCTTCGTATGTTGTTGAGTCATGTGATTTATGGCATGTTAGACTTGGACATGTTAACATGAAATCAATTAAGAAATTGGTAAAGATGAATTTACTAAATAATGTAAAGTTTGACTCAAAACACAAGTGTGAAATTTGTGTTGAAGCAGAAATGGCAAGAGCTTCTTTTAATTCGGTAGAAAGAAGTTCGGCTCCTCTAGAGTTAATTCACACTGATATTTGTGATATGAAACATGTGCAAACTAGAGTAGGTAAAAAGTATTTTATTACTTTTATTGATGACTGCACAAGATTTTGCCATGTTTATTTATTAAGAGGCAAGGATGAAGCAATTGATGCGTTTAAAATCTTCAAGAATGAAGTTGAGAATCAATTGAACACTCGAATTAAGGCTATTTGGAGTGATCGAGGTGGAGAGTATGTTTCTCCGTTTCAAGAGTTGTGTGCTGAATATGGTATAATTCATCAAAACAACTGCTCCCTATACACCTCAATCAAATGGCGTTGTTGAACGCAAGAATCGAACCCTGAAGAAAATGATGAATGTCTTCCTAATAAGTTTAGGGTTACCTCCCAACATGTGGGGGGAGGCGATTCTCTCTTCCAACTACATATTGAATCGGTTACCCCACACGGGAAGAGAAAAAACCCCATATGAACTATGGAAAGGTAAGGCTCCGGCTTACTATCATCTCAAAGTGTGGGGGTGTTTAGCTAAGGTGAGGGTACAGGAAATTAAGAAAGTGAAGATAGGACCGAAGACGATTGATTGTGTCTTCATTGGATATGAAAAGAATAGCTCTGCATATAGATTCCTAGTGCATAAGTCTGAAATTCCTGATGTAGTTGAGGGGACGACCATTGAGTCTAGGAATGCAGTGTTCTTTGAACACATATATCCTTTCAAAGAAAGGAACGAGATCTCCAATAAGAGGACTCGTGAAGATGAACCGCTTGCCGTTCAAGATGCATCACAAGACATTGATGATGGTGAACTTAGGTGAAGCAAGAGGACTAAGATTACAAAGACGTTTGGACCGGAGTTCATGATCTATATGTTAGATAACAAACCTCGTTCCATTCAAGAAGCCTTGTCTAGTCTTGATGCTCCTATGTGGAAGGAAGCCATAAATTTGAAGATTGATTCTATAATGCAGAATCATACATGGGAATTGGCGGATCTTCCTCAAGGAACTAAACCCCTTGGATGCAAGTGGGTTCTAAGGAAGAAGTGTAGAGCTGATGGCTCAATCGATAAGTATAGATCAAGGCTAGTGGCCAAAGGCTTTAAGCAAAGAGAAGGATACGACTTCTTCGATACCTACTCACCTGTAACAAGAATCACCTCGATTAGAGTGATTTTGGCGATTGCTGCGCTGCACAATCTTGAGATTCACCAAATGGATGTGAAAACAGCATTTCTGAATGGTGAGCTAGATGAAGAGATTTATATGGAAGGGTTTGTAGTGGCTCATCAAGTTCGATACTGTGATGATGAGCAATGGCTTTCGCATCAATGAATGTGATAAATGCGTTTATGTGAAAAACACACCTAGTTCCTTTGTCATTGTTTGTTTGTATGTCGATAAGATGTTGATATTGAGTAACTCTAGTGATGTGATCACGAACACCAAAAACATGTTGAAAGACAACTTTGACATGAAGGATATGGGGTTAGCTGATGTGATTCTTGAGATCAAGATCATAAAAGGTTCTAATGGCATAATATTGTCTCAGTCTCACTATGTAGAGAACGTTCTTAAGAAGTTTAATGCGTTGGACAGTTAAACTGCTAAGACTCCATTTGATGATAACCTTTGTTTAGTGAAAAACAAAGGTGATCCAATAACACGGTTGGAGTATGCTAGGATCATTGGTAGTCTGATGTGCCTTACTAATTGTACGAGGCCTGGTCTAGCTTATTCAGTGAACAAACTAAGTAGGTTCACGAGCAATCCGAACAGTGCTCACTGGGCTAGGTTGATTAGAGTTTTGCAATACTTGAGATTTACCCAAAGTTATGGGTTGCATTATACAAGATATCCAGGAGTTTTGGAAGGGTGTTGCGATGCCAACTGGATTTCGGATTCCAAGGATTCACACTCCACAAGTGGATACGTGTTTACCATTGGGGGAGGTGCTGTGTCTTGGAGGTCCACGAAGCAAACGTGCATAGCTCGGTCCACCATGGAATCAGAATTCATAGCCATGGATAAAGCTGGTGAACAAGCTGAGTGGCTTCGAAATTTCCTCGACGATATTCCATGTTGGAGTAAGTCAGTATCGCCTATTATGGTACACTGCGATAATCAAGCTACTATCGCAAGGGCTTATAGTGAAATGTATAACGGTAAGTCACGACATATTCGTCGGAGGCATAATACCGTTAGAGAATTGATCTCAAGAGGTATAGTTTTCCATTGATTATATGAAGTCAAAGGGGAAATTAGCGGATCCATTTACAAAGAGCATAAATCGAGATCAATTCTACGCTATGCTAGAGGGAATGGGCTTAAAGTCCACACAAAAGAATGGTCTTTAGTGGAAACCCAACCATGATGACTGGAGATCCCAAGAACTTGGTTCAATGGGCCAACTAAACTTTGGACTGTTCTATTTCTGAACACTTGGTACCTAGCCATGAGATAAACCTATTTCCCTAGAGTGCATATCCAAGTGATATCCTAATGACCGTGGCATAGGGTTAAGTCTTAGACTTTTAATGATGATCTATACCTGTAAAGGTAAAGTATAGCAGGATACTTCTAATAGACAAGGTCACCTATTTAAATGTAGAGTAGTGGCCGCCTCGCCCGAAGCACTTACGAATCCAAGAGTGGTCCAAGGCCAAAATGGACACAACTTAGAACTTGCAGAACTGGCGTAAGCGTTATTATGTGAGTATCATTGTCTCGATAGGCTCGGACTCGGAATAGTTCAATGAAACTGTAAACTAGGTCGTGGGTTTATCTGATGGTACTTCACTACGGCGGGTTCAAAGTCAAAAGCTACCTTGCCTGATGTAATAACATTTCATGTGGAAACTAAGCAATTGAGTCACATGCATCATAACATTGATCTACACTCATATGGGGGATTGTTGGGGATTTGGATATTTGAGAGGTTATTTTTGGTAACTTTGGCCCAATACTCCAAGTATGTAAAGTTCGTTATTTCCAAAATGAGCTTCATATTCTTAATCTACATTGCGAGTAGATGAACGTGGTATATTTACTTTCATAAATCTATGTTGGGATGAGTGAGTAATTAATGTTCAAAGTTTGTCATTTGATGAGTGAATTTGGAAGTTGAAGAGGGAGTGGGATTTCCATTTGGTATATGAAAAGTCCCACACATAGGAAGGAGACCAATTTGTGTATGACTTTATTAAATGAAGTGAAATGGGTATTGGTTACAAGTTGAGTGGGGTTGGGAACCCCCCACACGCACGCCACCACCGGCCCGCCTGGCACGGCACGGCTCAGCTCGGGCTCGGGCCCGTGGCTTGTGGCTCGCGGTCTGCGACCATTCTCGCATTTTTTGCGCACGTGGTTCGTATAGTCTATCTGGGCCTAGGCTTACGTTTTGGACCAGTTCCACAATATTTCAGTCTTTCTTAAAGAGAAAGAATAGGAATCAGACTTGTATAAGGAATCCTAATTCCTGTGATTTTCCTTCCTTAATTAAAGGTCCTCTCACAACTATAATACCCCCCTTCTGCAGTGTATTTCAGCATCCGAAAATCATAAGCATCTCACGTATTTCCTACCTACCTCACGCATCATATAATCTTGCAATTAGGGTTTTGCTCAGTTGTCTGTCTAGTTCTCGTTCGCCAGGTAGCTTGGGTCGTCTGCTCCACCCAACTCCGTTCGTCGTTGTATCTTGGGAGATTCATTTCTATCCAACCATGAGCACGTACTACGGGGCAATAAGAATCTTAAGGAAAGAGATTGCTCGCCTCGACGTCTTTCTTATTTGCTGTTTATTTATTTGTTCTTGCTGATTGCTGTTTCTATTAGTTTAAATTAATTTTCGTTGTTATCCCAAGTTTACTGCTGTAATCCCAATACAATATCATGCTTACACATGTACGTTTTTATGAATTTTCTTTTATCTATCTCTATGACATTTTCTTTTTTATTAATTACTTTCTTGACGCTCTTCAATTTTTCTGTTTTTTATTCTGTTTAAAATCGTTTTGTCCACCCTATTTTTTCGTGTGTTTGTTTTTTGGTTGTGTGTTTTTCTTTCTCTGTTTACCCTGTTTTTATCAGTGTTAACTTTCATTAATAACCAGTGTATTTAAGTAATTTTTGTTGAGTGTGTTTTTCTTTCTCTGTTCACCCTGTTTTTATCGGTGTTAACTTTCATTAATTACAAGTGGATTAACTTTCACCCTGTTATTATCAGTGTTGACATAAAGTTTTTGAGTGTGTTTTTCTTTCTCTGTTAATAGCGTGCAAAACATAACTTTCATTAATAACCAGTGTCGCCCTTCGAATTTTCTTTTTTTTTATTCCCTTTAAAATCGTCAGATACAGCTTATTTCCCAATCCACACTCTTCATGTGTGTTTTTCTATTGTGTGTTATAAATTATAATTTTTGTTTGATACTTGTTGGACCTTATATTTTATTTTTTGAGATTATATTTTAATTATATTTTTGAAGAAAAAAATAATTATTTTTATATTAAAAATAACTCACAAAAAATATGTAATTATTTTTTTAATATTAAAATTACGTGTTCGAATAGCTCACGCATACATAATTGCTCTTTACGTGTTCGATTTATTTATGATTGAATTGAGATGTCAAGTGGAGTTTTATAGGGTACAAAAAATGGGTTGTGGTGATTGTTCACAAAGGCTTCTCAGTATGTGTATTTTATTTTTTATTCCATGAATTAAAAATGAAATAAACTTCTGATATTTTTGTTTAAATTTTTTTTTTTTTTTCAGTCGTCCTCTGTGCATGTGGTTTTAAATTTTGACAAGATTTCCTAAATTGGTGAAAATACAAGATTGTTCTGTGTAATTTAGGGTTTATTCCATATAAATCAAATAATTATTTAGATGAAATTGACCTTTATTTTTAAAATTTATAACGGTTTGTAATTCAAATTATAAAAATTTTCATTCTGCATTTATCCTCATTATATGTCCCATCAAATTATAGTTCTTATATTAGTTCTTATCACATACAATTTTTTGGTTTCACAAGTTAGCTACCTTATTTTGAAATTGAAGAATATATTTATTTGATTTGTTGATATTATTTACAAGATAAAAATGCATGATACATTTAAGAGTTTTGGAATTATTTCATTTGGTCTCAAATTGTATTATAATATGATAATACACCTTTAAAATTACTCTATGTTTCAATTTTGTTTTTTTCCAACTTATTTAAAATATGTGAATTTTCTTTATATATTAATATACCGTATTTTTACACGAGTACTACACTAAGTATCTAACTAATTACACTAGTATCTAATTAATTACAGCAAGCAACCTGAGATGATAGTTTAAATAGATAGATAAATAAATAAATTTAAAAAATAATTCCTAATTTAGGGTTTTAGATGGGGGTCTCATTTTCATGGAATATCCTAACTAATTTCTCAAACCAAATAAGATAAGTACACAACAAATAATTAATTTATAAGTCTCAACATATTTATTTACTCTTCAATTCAAACCAAATCTTCATAATTTTTTGAAAACCCAAAATTGACTCCAGGAATTAAAATGGAAATTGAAAAAAAAAAAAGAAAGAATTAAATTGAAAGGTTGAAAAGAAATACAAGACAATCATCCTGGGAGGATGAAACAACGTGAAATTTTTCTTTCTTTCTTCCTTTTATTTCTTTCTTTCTTTGTTTTTGCAACATATCCATCCCTCGTATGAAGACTCTACCATGACTCCAGGAATCCTGTCAAGAAAAAAGAAAAGATCTCAAATTACACTGATTTTCTCAAATTGCAGAAAATCTGTCAGACCCACAGAAGAAAAACAAAGCAACCAAGGTGCTATTTATACCACCACGTCATACATAAGCACCAAAGATGATTATTATTATTATTATTATTATGATTATTATTATTATTATTATTATTATTATTATTATTATTATTGTAGGAAATTACCATTTACTACACTTTAATCAGCAATAATTGTCATATAATACATCAACTTTTATTCTTCTCATTTAAATTAAATATTTACCATATAATCCTATAATTTGGATTAAAATGACCAAACTGCCCTAAATCCAAAATATGGAATTAGTTCGAGATGCAATTCCATACTTAATTATGGAATTTGCTAAACGCAGTATGAAATCCAAAATATAGAATTACACACTATGACTATTCAGAAACATGGAGTTGTATACTACTTTTTAAGAAATATTTTTAAAAATATTCAATATACTTGTGAAATATAAAATCCAAATAAATAACATAGTTTGAAATTTGTTAAATGCAGTATGAAATCCAAAATATGGAATTACTTACATATTACGTACTGAATTTACTCAAATGCATTTTTTAAAAAATCTCATACTTCGCACTCAAATAATATGTAAATTACTATCAATTACAAATTGCGTAATCAACATTCCAATTATAGAGCGAGAAGCAATCTACACATTGAGTTTTTTTGGAATTCTTCACTGCGACGCTCGCCTAAAAGACGGGCGCCAAAAAAATTTACAACCGCATTATGGATTCCAACAATTCAATACTACGGTAAAAAAAAAAATTCATACTTACTAATTTTCGTGGTTGAGTTTTCTAGGCTATTTCGCCTGCCTGCGCCAAATCTCCACCCGACCTGGCCTAAAAATTCAGCACCAAAAAACGACCCTGGCCTAAAATTTAAGCACCAAAAAATTTACAAAATGCAGTAAGAATAAAAAATTTACAAAATGCAGTAGGAAATCCAACAATTCAATACCACAATAAAAAAAAAATATTTCATACTTACCGATTCTGTGGTTGAGTTTTCGTAGACTTCTTCGCCTGAGGCGATTCTCCAGCTGACGCCGACTCCCGCCTTAAATTCAGCCCAAAAGATTTTACAACAATTCAATACTATAATAAAAAATGGAATAATTTCATACTTACCGATTTTGTGATTGGTTGTTCTTCTTTGTCATTAATTCAAGAGAATTGCACTAGATAGGCAGCGAATCTCCAGCGACACAAGCGAATCTCCAGTCGACGACGACTCTTTCCTTAAATTCAGCCCAAAAAATTTACAACCGCAACATGAATTACAACAGTTCAATATTATAATAATAAAAAAGAAATAATTTCATACTTACCAATTTTATGATTGGTTCTTCGTCTTCGCCATTAATTCAAGAGAAAGCGACGCTGACTCCCGCCTTAAATACAGCCCAAAAGATTTACAACCGCACTATGAATTACAACAATTCAATACTATAATTAAAAAAATAAAATCATTTAATATTTACCAATTTTGTGGTTGGCTTTTCGTCTTCACCATTAATTTCGCCCTAGATTTTGTAAACATGCCCACTTTAACAGAAGGCAATGAAATTGCAAGAGTAAATTTAGTACTGAATGTATGATTGAATCCCTAAACCCTTAAATAGTGAACAAAATCAAACTAAAGGGTACTCACAATCAGAAATTGGCGAGAATTGAGAGCTAAATCAAAAAATGTTTGATATGAGAAGAGATTTTGGGGCGCGTGAATGAAAAGTGAGAGATTGAAATGTAGGGTATTACTTAAAATTGAGTAACTAGTAAGATGAAAATATATTGTACTATTTAGGATAATTTATTTTCCTTATGGAGTATATGGTCAATGCCCCTTATTATTATTATTATTATTATTATTATTATTATTATTATTTCACTATTCTTTTTTGAACAATGTTCCGAAAATAACTAACATTTCCTCAAATCCATTAGTATGTACCATGGACCTAGTACACCTTGTAAGGTGCACCCTATAATTTAATTTATCATCGCAAATAACTGGCATGTATCATCACATATAACTAATATATATCATCACAAGTAATTGAAATTTAAAATTTAAAATACTAAAATTAAAAAAGTAAACCTAAAATAAAAAAATTAAACCCTAAAAATAGAAAATTAATCCCTAAAATGAAAAACTAAACCCTTAAATTGAATATTAAACTCAAAATCCTAAATTTATATCATATATCATCACATATAACTGACACATATCATCACATATAACTAACACGTATCATCACATATAACTGATAGAATGATAGATTTTTGGCGGGACCCTAAAATGAGAAATTAAATAAAAAGAATAAAAAAACTAAACCTTAAAATGAAATATTAACCGTAAAAATGGACAGATAAACCCTAAAATATAAAACTAAACCCTAAAATGAAAAAATAAGTCCTAAACTCTAAATATTTGACACATATCATCATAATTACCGTATATTATCGCGTATAACTGTAATATATTATCATGACTACCATATATTATCATTTAAAATAGGATGCACCTAGCAAAGTGCAGCCAGGTGCACCTAAAAAATTATCATCACATAGACACATAAACTAATTACCCACATAAATTAATAAAAATAGAATCAAACTTTTCCTCACATAGACACATAAATTATTTACCCACATAAATTAATAAAAATAGAATCAAACTTTTCCTCAAAGAACTGGACCACAAAAATTAACATTGGTGTTCTCAAATGATACATCAATTAAAGGAAAATAAAATTATTTATTACAATCAGTTAAAAAGAATATGCACATCAGAACATTAATCTATCTGAAATTTGCTTGTTGGTTCTTCCCTGGCCCGGAATCTGTAGAAACCTCTGGCAACCACAATGAAAGAAGTACAAACCAAAAATACATGACTTTGACAAATTTCGTAAAGAAAAAAAAAAGCTCAAAAGATGTATACTCTATTTTGGGATCCCAAGTTAACTTTTGCGATTTTGCCCTAGCCGTTTTGAGTTCTGCTGCTGCCGGACTAAACTAAGATTTCATCTTTGCCTCGACTCTCCTAACCAAAATAAAACAAATGCCAAACCATCGAGAAAATAACCAACAACGTCAAACCATTAATAATACTTTACACGTTTTGAGTTATTCTTGTTATTTGAATAAAATTCAAATTCTATTTTTTCGCTTGCCACTATATTCAATGTTTTTAGAGTTCATTTCAATAACTCATCTCATAGTTTGAAGGAGAAAGAGAAATTGAACCATCTGTATCTATCTATATAAAAAGGGATGACCATTTATAAATATAAGTGACCTCTTTTCCCGGTAATTTATTAGGTGGTCCCAAGTGCACCTTGCAAGATGCACCTCTTTTTCATATATAAAATGCAATCCCTAAAATCTCACGCGCTTTTTCATTTTTTTTTCCTTAACTGCTGTTTTTCCCAGAATCTCATGCGATCCCCAAATTTCATCGCTTTTTCATCGCCAAAGATTTCTATCGATTTCGTCCGAATAATAATCCGTTACCAGTGATCCCCAGCGGATTCAACAGCAACATAATTCTCATTGATTTTAGAAGTAACGGCGATCTCCATCAGATTTAACAGCAAATCCCTAAGAGTTTTTCTTCGATTTTCATCGGTCTTGAAAATAACAGAGAACCTTCAATTCCGATGGCCTTAAATCTGGTATATGTTCCAATAGACGTGAATCGGTCTAAGGGTAAGTGATTTTGGAAGTTGATTTATTTTTGTATTATATTAGGTTTAAACTATTTTCTTAGTTGCTGCACCTCTTCCGATTTGTGGTTCTGCTGCAAATATTCCAGTTTTTGGGAATGGTGCAAGTTCGAACACTGGTGAAATTAGTTCTATTACAGGTATATGATTTCTCCTTTTATGATTCATGGAAGGGAATGTGTGATGTTGTGTGAGTCTGTATGTGATGATATCTGAAACTAGAATGTGATGATATCTGTAAGTATAGTGTGATGATATGTCAGTCTGTATGTGATGATATCTGAAAGTAGAATGTGATGATATGTCAGTCTGTATGTGATGATATCTGAAAGTAGAATGTGATGATATCTGAATGTTGAATGTGATGCTATCTGAATGTAGAATGTGATGATATGTAAGTAAAATGTGATGATATGTCAGTATGTATGTGATGATATCTTGAAAGTAGAATGTGATGATATCTAAGAAGGCCGTAGAAGGTCTACAGGTATTTTCTGCACTTTTCTGTAATTATAGTTTTTGAGTTTGAAAATTCTTGTGACTTGGACAAATCATGTTACATTAGCATATTTTTTAATTGTGTACTTTTTTTTTAGGATGGTGTTGCTACAGTTGCTGGAGATGGTTATGTCGTGCATTCGAATGTTGGTCCAACATCGAGTTTGAATTTCACAGTTGTTAGTTCGAATACAAGTTCAAAGCTTCAACCATTAATACATTCTTTTGAGTTGTAATTCGTTTAGTTTAAAGTCATTTTATAGTTACTATTTTTTCGATAAATGAAAGAATAGAGATAGGTTATTTTTATTTGTCAGACTGTATTCTTTTACTATTTTTTTGGACTGGTGTTTTTTATCCGATCTTTTTTTATTGTAATCATAACGACTTTTTTATGAAAATGTTATATGTTTGTTCGTTAGTTGTGGTTAATTTTTGAACCTGTCATATTTTTGTTAGAATTTATTTTAACAAATAAAATGGGCTGGTGATTGAAAACGTGATGATATTTGAATAGTGTATGTGATTATGTGTGGCTAGTATATGTGATGATATGTGGATGTTATATGTGACAACGTGTGGATTGTGTATATGATGATGTGTAGTTGATGTATGTGATAAGTTTTCTATTTTAGGGTTTTAGGTTTTTAGGATTTGATTTTTTGTGATCATATGTACATCACATATTTGATGATGTATTTTTCAGTATGATGATATGTAGTTGGTGTATGTGATAAGTTTTATATTTTAGGGTTTTAGGTTTTGATAAATATGTTATCATATGTACATCACATATTTGATGATATGTTTTTGAGTTTTTTTTTTGCAATGATATGTGATGGTAATTTTGTGATTAATCAAGCTATGAGAACTAATATCATTAAAACCCAATAATACAAAAGACGATTACCAATATGAAAAGTTTTTCAGCACAGCTTTAAGTCAAGTTGTTAATCCCAAACATCCACAAATCTCTGTTCCACAAATTTGATTTTTTCTTCAATCCCTAGAAATTATGATCATCATTCAACAACACACTAGTTTTTCTAAGTTCTGACCTTTTTTGTGATTGTCTAGGAACATCAGTTCTCTACATCAAAACATCTAACACCATGTTTTACATCAAAATAATTCATTTCCAACAATACCCCAGAATTCAAAATAATCTAATGACTATAAACAAAACGTTGTGCATCTTTTAGCACTTGTTCCTTCCTTTCATTCTCCTCCATCATGATCATTGTGCAGCAGTACTTTGCCGTCAGGGTGTTCAACAAATCCTTATCCTATCATAAAGAATAAAAGAAATATAAATAAATATATACAAAAAAATGGAAAGAAAAATAATATACAAATAAATTTACTATAATCTACTTACTTTATCTTTTTCTAAACCAGTCTCGAGTCCAGCCAGATCTCCCTTATAGGTTTCTAAATGYCTCATGCAGTAGATTGCACAATCATCATAGTTTTTTGATGATCTCCATGGCATTTTAATTATTGACTGTGGGAAGTTAATAAGGTTGAACTTTGTTTTAAGATTATGAAGCTCTAAATATTTGGAGAACCCTGTCACTTGAAATAATTTGATATAATTATCAAAAAAGTAATACACCATACAATGAATTACTTACAATATTACTTTGGAGCATTTGTCAGCAATATGTGATAATATTTTGGGAGTTATTATGTGATGATATGTAGCTGAAGTATGTGATGATATCTGAAACAAGTTTAGGTTTTAGGTATGCAATGAAGTACTTACAATATTCTTTGGAGCATTGTCATAGTGCTTGTTAATATTGCTGAACTTTGCAAGCGGCCTGTTATCGAGTATATCAATGGTGATCTTTATGAAATTGATGCACACAATCCAATAATGCTTATTTTTCAACACAGGAAAAAATACTTGTTCTCCATGTTCATTTACATATGATTAGAATATATAATTATGTATATGTAATAAATAATTATAAATATACTCATAAATGTATAATTACCAAATTTGCATCATCAATGCTGAGGTCGTTCAAGGTGGCCAGCTCACAATCAATCACATTATTGAACTTTTTCTCACCAATCTCATCAGCATTTGACTCAAACTTTTGTGCACCCCTTTTTAATAAATTAATTTAAAACATGTCAGTTTGCTAGCAAGAGTACGAGGTAACTGTAGGGTGATGACTTTGACTCGAGTCGTATCTCTCGAGGAAACAACTATTCGGTCTTTCGAATGTTTTTCTCAATTTACGAACTAAAGTAAAATACATTTACAATTGGGGTTTTAAAAGAGATTGAGTTGATCATTATAAACTATAGCAATAATTAAACTAAGACTAATTAAACTAATTATTCTAACTAAATTTTCAACTACGAGCAATAATTTAAACTATCAATAATACGCAACCATAAATTAACGAATCTAAAAGCATAAGCATAAGAAATTACCACTAAGCAATRAATCATAMGAATCTAAGAWTAACGAATAACTRAGCACAAATCAACTCGCATAAATAAACTAAATTAACCAATATCCAATATCCAAGCATAAAACGATTAAACTAATTAAACTAGAATTAACTAAGAGATTAACTAAGAATTAAACTAAGAAATTAACTACTAAATTAACTAAGAGTTTAGAAAACTTATTGTAACTACTAAAAGCAATGAGAAGCTCCAGCTATTCCGGAGTTGCACGTCGATCTTGAGCGAAGATTGAATCCCGAACGCGAATTCGATGTTTTGGACTCGTTGTTCTTCGATCCTTGACCTCCGTCTTCAAATCTCGTTATGAGATGTGGAATTATGTTTATTATCATCTATAATACCCTAGGGGGTCGTGTGTTCTCCAAAAAAACCAAAATAAGGAGGGTTTTTATAGATATTGCAAGTCTTGGAGCACAAGAAACCCTAAAATCCAAATTCTGGGGCCGTCGCGTCGATGGTAGCGTCGACTGACGCGCGCTGGTACTCGGCGGGACTCGGCAGACTTGGTCGCCAACGCGCGCCAGCGCTTGAAGCCTGCCGAAGCCTGCCGACCAGCGCCCAGCGCCAGCGCTCACCTATGCCCAGGCTCGGCCAGTCGCGTCGACTGTGAGCCATCTCGATCCATGGTCCGAGCCATCTCGAGCCATATCAAGCCAAAATGTGCCAAAAAGCTAGCCAAGGGTTTAGGAAGGTGCCTCCGGGTCAAACCCAAGAATTTCAAGCCTTTTTGGCTAATTTGGCCCATTTAAACCCAATTAAATTAGTATAAATAGACTACAACTCTCATTTTTGTAAAAAACACCTCCTCCCAACCCAAGCTTGGGTTTGGGACTTAATTTCTCTCTATATATTTAATTTTCAAGCTTTTTGCCTTAGGTTTGTAAGCTCAAGAAGGATTCAAGTACTCCCTTGGATTATTAATTCCTTGCAATTTCAATCAAGCTTTTAGATTCTCCATTTAATTCTAGTAAGCTTTCTTTATAATTTCATGCTTTGTTCTTCAATTCCATGCTTGTTCTTCATTTTATGCTTTTTGCCTTGTCTCTTTAATTTCATGTTAGATCTTGTGAATCGTCCATGGAATCTAGATGAGTGACACATCTAGATCATAGATCGAGTCCTTGATCGTTTTTATTTTAAGTATTGTATGTGCTTCATGTTAGTTTTAATTTTCATGCTTTGTTTCATGTTTAATTCTAGATCTAGGCTTTGTTTCTTGCTATTTTCCTTAAAGTTTCAAACTTTCTTGTT
>BMAC01000494.1:376801-406476 GCA_014905375.1 Phtheirospermum japonicum
AAAACCGAACGACAAAGTTTCTTATCCCTAGAAGGAAGCCGGTTTTAGTCCGAGATTTTCGGGTTGAGCACTCACGAGCGGATTCTTTATTTTTTTTTTACTTTATTTTATTATTTTGTTTTAATAAATACCCACGTGGCATTATTAATTTTTATAATTAAAATAAAAATTAAGTCAGCCACATATGTGACATGTTGGCTGGTCAAAATCCCCCAAAAATCGGGTCAAAATCCAATTTTCGGGGCAAAATTTCGAATTTCAGGTCAGAAATGGACTAAATGTGGCGATTTCTTTTAAATTAGTGGACTAAAATCGCCACCCGTCCCATGTTGGCCGGTCCAAAATCCAATTTCCAGCCAAAATTCAAATTTCAGGTCAGAAATGGACTAATGTACGATTTCTTTTAAATTAATGGACTAAAATCGCCACCCGTGTATTCGGTGGACTAAAATCCCCAACTGCCCTAAGTTAGTGGACTAATTCTGCATTTTGGCCATATATCATCACACAAAGTACACAAATATGATATAATATCAATCAACAGAGTATAAATATATCACCACACACATCATATAGTTATCATCACACTGAATATGGAAATATCATCACATACATCTTATACATATATCACGCATAATATGCACATATCATATACATATCATCACAGAAAATATGCTCATATCATCACACACATCATATAATTATCATCACACTAAACATGGAAATATCATCACAGACATCTTATACATATATCACACATAATATACAAATATCATATACATATCATCACACACATCATATAGTTATCATCACACTGAACATGAAAATATCACCTCAAACATTTTATAGATATATCACACAGAGTATGCACATATGATATACATATCATTATACAATATGAATTTAATTACTCTTACCATCAGAAAAGTCGCAGGTCCTGTAAAATATTTGCTTTTCTTCCAATCATTCGTTGCTGAAACAAGCTTTTAAATCATGTAGTTACACCAATTACGATTCTTAATCTCATCAACATCTTAAAGAGATTCAAAACAACCTGAAAATGAAATAAAATTAATGAGAATTATTATTATTTTTTAGAAAATGTGTATAACCTAACATGATAATAGTGTTTTATAATCAGGTATAAAAAAGGTAAACCTCAGCTGGTTTTGTTTTTTGTTCTGCATTGTCTTTTTGTTTGTCTATCATCGCCTCAACCTGCGAATATACGGGATATCTATTTAATTTGGATTTCATTATGAATATTATCTGCCAAAATAGCAAAACAATAAAAACTACTAACCTTTTTTAATTTATCCTTTTTCGGCAACTGTGTTTTGCGATGCTTGACAATCAATTTCTTCTTCTCGGTTTCTAACCGATTCTCTGTGGCCTTTTTAACCATATCAAATTCAGAACCTGGTTTATCGATAATTGCTGTTGTATCAGGTGCTTCAATTGGTATTTTCTTTTGTTCTCGCTTTTTCTTTTCAGAGTAGGAGAAGGATGTTTCTCAACCACCGATGTTTCCACAATCGAATTTTTCTTCTTCCTTCCTCTTGTGGTTTTTTCATACATCTTTCTGTGTAGGTCTTCCTCTTGAAGAGTGAGACCTACACCATGTTGATTACCAATTACAATTGGAGTATTTACTTGCACCAAGGGTAATTTGGTTGCTTTCTTCTTCATATCTATAATTAAACACAAAAAATAAAAAGATAAAAACAAAATCAATCATTATACATATATCACACATAATATGCACATATCATCACACATATCATATAGTTACCATCACAATGAATATGGAAATATCATCACAGACATCTTATAAATATATCACACATAATATGCACATATCATATATATATCATCACAGAAAATATGCACATATCATCACAAAGATCATATAATTATCATCACAATGAACATGGAAATATCATCACAGACATCTTATACATACATCTTACATAATATGCAAATATCATAGACATATCATCACACAGAGTATGAAAATATCATCACACACATCATATAGTTATCATCACACTGAACATGGAAATATCATCACAGATATCTTATACATATATCACACATAATATGCAAATATCATATACATATCATCACACATAGTATGCACATATCATCACACATATCATATAGTTATCATCAGAATGAACATGGAAATATCATCACAGACATCTTATACATATATCACACATAATATGCAAATATCATATACATATCATCTCACAGAGTATTGAAAAATCATCACACACATCATAGTTATCATCACACTGAACATGAAAATATCATCACAGACATCTTATACATATATCACACATAATATGCACATATCATCACACACATCGTATAGTTATCAACACACTGAACATGAAAATATCATTTCAAATATGTTATCTATATATCACACATAATATGCACATATCATATACATATCATCTCACAGTATATGCAAATATTATCACACAGAACATTCACATATCGTCACACTGAACATGAAAATTTCATCAAATAACATATATATATTATTCAAAAACTACAGAATCTGAAATTAAACTGGGGAGTTTTAAGAAAATCATAGAATCGAATAATTAAAATACAGATGAATCAACATCGTTAATTTGCTAAACCCTAGATTCAGAAGAATCGGAAGTATATAATGAAAATTTATTAGGGATTTTGTGATGAATCAACATTAATCGGAAGTATATATGATGAAACATCAGTAATCTACTCTGAAACAATTACCAATTTTTGAAATAATGAAAGATTTATGAGAAAAAATCAAAAACTTACTGTTGACGGTTAGAGAAGATGAAAATCTTGGTGAAGAAGATGAGATTTCGCCGGAGAAAATCGCCGAAAAAAATAGCCCGAGAAGATGAAAATTGACGGAAATATGAAATCGCTTCGTTTTGTGTGCTGAATTAGTGCTGAATATGAAGTTGAAGAGGCGGATTTCTGAAGGGAGAAGTTTAGGAGCGCGTGGGGGACTGAGCGAGTGAAATTGAAGTGGGCCCAAAAAATCCGAATTTGAACTAAAATTGGACTGGGTGCACCTTATTAGATGGTCCTGGGTCCATGGTATACCTACTCCTCTTTTCCCCGCCAAAAAAAAAAGAAAAATTATTATTATATTTATATAAATTACATTAATGATCATTTTGTATTTATTTTTTTAAAATTATTAATTTTTTATTTTGTACCCATTTTTTAAGTATATATAATCTATAAAATTAATTGTCTTTTAACGATCTTCAATTTGACCTCCATATATCATATATAACATAAAGAATTTTTATATATATATATATACACACACACACACACACACAAAACTAAGTTTATTTTTATATTTATTTGTTTATCTCAAACAAACAATACCACATAAGTTTATAATATGTTTTATAAAAAAAATTTGAATAGAGAATTCAGAATTACTATTGAGTACAAAATATTGTAAACTTACTAATTAGCAAATATAACAAACTTGATTATTTATATAATAGTTAAATTTATCTAAATAACTTTTTAATTTTAATTTGTATTTGTATATAATAACATTAATCTTTCTTACATTATACACACACACATGCATAAATAGATTTATTATTTAAAAATAAGTACTTAAGTCATAAATTTTAAAAGATTTTAACAAATAGGAATGATAAATCAACAAGCCAATTTTAGTTCAATCGACCAACAAAAAAGTATTGGGTGAAGTACCGAACAAAAAAGTAACAATGAATAATAATAATAATAATAATAATAATAATAATAATAATAATAATAATAATATAAATAATTTTTATGTATTAAAATTGAAAACAAGTAAATTAATTATTTTTTATGAAAATATTATCTTTGAAAATCATAAACTTTCATGATATTTCACCAACTTAAAAAAAATAATAATATATTTCAGATATATTAATAGCATATTCAATCAACAAATATCATAAATAAAATATTGAAATATAGAAAAGAAATTTTTTTAATATTATATGTGTTGCATTGGTGTCCTTGTCCCACATATTAAAAATAAAATTGGAAAAAAAAGATATAACAAGGGATTACAACAATCATTCGAAAAATCAAGTTGCTTAACACACACACATACACACACTAACGGATCAAACGTTCGGGTCAATTAATGGCCTAAACAGTAACATACTGTCATGAACATGGGTTTATCAGGGAAGGAAGTGGATTTAGGATGGGGATGGACCCTAATTTGGAAAAGGGGAATGATAAAAATAGAAGCGTGAACATAAGTCTGAAATGGAGAAGGAAGAAAGCTGGAAAGTGGACCGATCCGAAGTTTGGGCTGGACTATGACCATCGCTGTTGGGATGGATAGATGAATTAATTTAATTATTGTTAGGCCGGATGAATTAACCATTTTATTAAGTAGAAGCCCAAGTGTGGGTTTATTTTAGAGTTAGGTGATTTTAGTCATTTTGAATTAAGTGGTCCTACCACATCTTGTTATATGTAGGGGTGGAGAACACGGAAAAAAGGCAAGCACTTACATGAATCATATTCCTTTCCTCACTTTTCTCTCTCCTCTCAAGTTTCTTTATTATGTGAATTTGTCCCAACTAATTGCAGAATAATTCAAGATAATTACAAAGAAAATTACAATATAATAGAACCATAACATTTGGTATCAGAGCAGCCGATCCTTGGAAAGATGACTGAGATAACACGTTTCAAGAATTTACAAGAAGCTCAAAAGTGCTTGGACCAGATTTTGCAGGCTGAATCCCAAAGGAGAGAAGCATTAGAGATGAAGATACAGGAGCAAATAACAGGCAATAACTCAGAAACACAGGCACAGATCTTAAACATATGATCAGATATTCAAGAACAAACATAAAATCTAAATAGCAAACTGGAGCACCTCACAACCACTTTAGCAAACATCCAGATGCAGCTCCTCAATTCAGACAAAGGAAAGAACCAGAATGAAGGAGAGTCTATTCTGGGAAAGACCTTCTCCACACCTGCAAGTGATTCATGTTTTAGATCATTAAACACACCCAGATGCAGACCATAAACTGAACACCCAAGTACTCATATGGCTATCCCACCACCAAAAATTGAAATCCCACATTTTGACGGAACACGGCCCAGATCATGGATACTCAAATGTAATGGGTATTTTAAATTGATGCCATTCATACCAGATAGTCAGAAAGTAACCCTAGCTGATATGCATTTTGAAGGTGGAGTAGCCCAATGATATCAGAATTTTAACAATAGATACAATGATATTTCATGGGGCCAGTTTTTAGAAATCATATCAGTCAAGTTTGAACAGTTGAAGGATGATAAAATCATTGTTGAATTCAACAAACTTAAACACATAGGGTCCTATACATAATATGTTGAAAAGTTTGAAGAACTAAAGGCCTGCATGCTCATCCTAAATCAAGGGTATTTTGAGGAGTATTTTGTTGCTAGCTTCATTGGTGGGTTATTAGAGGAAGTGAAAGCATTCATCACCATGTTTGAACCAAATACCCTACAACAAGATGTAGATCTGGGCAGGAAGCAACTACTTACTCTTGAAGCCATTACTAAAAAATTGAAGGGCCCAAACAGATACACTACCAATCCCACACCCCACAAAAACACAAATAACTCAGCTTTTGGTACACAAAAATCAAGCCACAGTTACCCACTAAGAGCTCCAACTAAACTCCTAACCATTGGGGAAATGACAGCTAGAAGAGAAAAAGGGTTATGTTACAGTTGTGATGAGAGATTTATACCAGGGCACAGGTGCGAGAATATGATAAACTATATGATTATAACTGAGGACGAAGAGCTTAACTACTTACAACCTGAAGAAGATGCAAACCCTTATATACCTGAAACCATGGATGAGGTACGGATGTCTGTCAATGCCATATCAGGGGAAGATGGGGTTACTATGAGGGTGTTTGGAAAGCTGGGGGAAAACAAATTGCACATACTAATTGACTTAGGAAGCACTCTAAGTTTCATTCAAGATAAAACTGCAAAACAGTTAGGCTGCCATCTCAGTTCTGTAAAGCCATTAATTGTGAAAATGGAAAATGGCCATAAGATGGTGAGTAATCAATGTGTGGAAATTTTCAGTTGGGGAATGCAAGGGCAGCAGTTTAGTTATTCCTTGAGGTTACTACATAATAAGGGGTGTGACATCATCCTCGGGGGAGATTGGCTCAAGTCCTACACACCTATTGAATTAGACTATGCTAAAATTGCTTTTATAATCACATTAAGAGCAAGAGAGTGGGGATTCAAGCCATGACTTCTACAGCAGAATGCAAGTTCATTTCTTAGCCTTCCCTATACAAGTTGGTGCATGAGGAAGAGTGTGCTCAGGTGGAAGAAGTTTACTAGGTAATTATTACCAAGGAAGACCAAGAACCTAATGATGGCATAGGGGCACTATTAGAAAAATACGAGGATGTCTTTGAAGAACCAAAGGGATTACCACCAGGGAGAGGCATTGAGCATCAGACATTCTAAAACCAGGAAGCACTCCCAAACGTTAATATCCATACAGGACAACACATGATCATAAGGAGGCTATTGAACAATTGGTTAAAGACATGTTGGATGCTGGAATTATACAAGATAGCAGAAGCCCTTTTGCATCTCCTGTGATTTTGGTGAAAAAATAAAGATGCAACATGGAGGTTATGTGTTGATTACAAGTATCTAAATGGGCTTACAGTCAAACATGACTACATATCCCTGTTATTGATGAGTTACTGGATGAGCTACATGGATCAAGGTATTTCTCAAAAATTGGCCTAAGGAGTGGCTATTTCCAAATCCTAATGAAGCTAGAACACATATTCCTAACTACTTTCAGCACCCACAATGGCCACTATGAATTCCTAGTCATGCCTTTTGGGGCGTGCAATGCCCCTGCCACCCTTCAATCACTCATGAACAAATTTTTTAGAGAGCAGCTCAGAAAGAGTGTCCTATTTTGTTTTTTTTTATTTTGTGATCACTACAAAAAAACAGCAGTTTTCCGAGGGAAAGACTGAGAGAAATGCACCCCCTCGGTATTTCTTGAGGGAAAAACCGAGGGACTAGAATATCCCTCGATTTTTTCCGAGGGAAAAATCTTCCCTCGCAAATACGGCGCCAATATTTGCCGCCACAATTACTGAAAGATTTCCGAGGGCATTGTTTCCGAGGGAAAATATCCCTCAGAAAAACCGAGGGGGATAAATTTCCCTCAGAATTTTATTACTTTTATTTTTTAAAAAATTACAAAAAAACGAGGGGGCTGTTTTCCCCCGGTTTCAACCCGAGGGACGAAGCCTTCCCTCGGTTTAAAATCAGGGAACAACAAACCCTCAGTTTTTATATAAATATTTTTTTTAATAGTGAAAACCAAGGGAATACATTTTTCCTTGGTTTGAAACCGAGGGAAATGTATTCCCTCAATTTTTTAAATTAAAAAAATAGAAAAAAATAGAAAAATCATAAAAATGAAACAAATCCTATCATCTTAGGCACGTGGGGTGGTTTTCACCCAAGAAATTATGACCAGGACGGTGAGGGGTGCGTCTCGGCGTCGATCGTTTAGGACGCGTTTTCTATTTTTTTCGATTTTAAATGAAAAATAAAAAAAAAACTCGAAAAATAGAAAAATTAGTAAAAGAATTATAAACGAATCCCATCATTTCACGACCGGGGCGGGAAGGGGTGTGCCTCGGCGTTGTGGAACCATGAGGGTCGGGCG
Source organism: Phtheirospermum japonicum (assembly GCA_014905375.1). Lineage (NCBI taxonomy): Eukaryota > Viridiplantae > Streptophyta > Magnoliopsida > Lamiales > Orobanchaceae > Phtheirospermum > Phtheirospermum japonicum. The sequence goes on from BMAC01000494.1 coordinate 384,582, forward strand.
TCGATCGTTTAGTACGCTTTTTCTATTTTTTTTCGATTTTAGATGAAAATAGAAAAAAACTCAAAGAAAATAGAAAAATTAGTAAAAAATAGAAAAAAAAAACCCAAGAATTATGACCGGGACGGGTAGGGGTGCGCCTCGGCGTGTCAGAAACAAATCCTATTTTTTTATTATTCTTTTATATTTTTTTCTATTTTTTTTGATTTTTTCCGATTTTTTTTAAATTTAGAAAATATCGAGGGAATCACTATTCCCTCGGTATTTTTTAAATTTAAAAAAATTCAAAAAAAATAGAAAAATCGTAAAAATGAAACAAATCCTATCATCTTAGGCACATGGAGTGGTTTTGACCCGATTTCGATCGAAAAATACCAACGAGCACGTGCGTATCCACATGTGTCGTGGGATTCGAACAACAACAAGATAACAATCGATCGATGAACTCATTCGGTTGGAAACGCGAAGCAACGAAGCGTCGTGATTTTGTCGAGGAGCCAAAGGGTGCGTGTCGGCGTCGTGGAACCACGGGGGTCGGGCGTCGATCGTTTAGGACGCGTTTTCTATTTTTTTCAATTTTAAATGAAAAGCAGAAAAAAAAAACTCGAAAAAATAGGAAAGTTAGTAAAAAAATATAAATGAATCCCATCATTTCACGATCGGGGTGGGGAGGGGTCCTCGGCGTCATGGAACCATGAGGGTCGGGCGTCGATCGTTTAGTACGCTTTTTTTCGATCTTAAATGAAAAATGGACAAAAAATTGAAAAAATAGAAAAATTAGTAAAAATATAGAAACGAAACCCATAATTTCACGACCGGGGCGGGGAGTGGTGAGCCTCGGCATCACGGAACTAAATCCTATTTTTTATTATTTTTTTATATTTTTTGATTTATTTCGATTTTTTTAATTTAAAAATACTGAGGGACTCACTATTCCCTCGGTTTAAAACCGAGGGAAATAGCATTGTTATGAAACCGAGGAAATATAGATTCCCTCGGTATTTTTTAAACTTAAAAAAATTCCAAAAAAATAGAAAAAAATAGGAAAATCGTAAAAATGGAACAAATCCTATCATCTTAGGCACGTGGGGTGATTTTGACCCGATTTCGATCAAAAAATACCAACGAGCACGTGCGTATCCACACGTGTCGTGGGATTCGACCAACAACAAGATACGATCGATCGATGAACTCCTTCGGTTGGAAACGCGAAGCGATGAAGCGTCGTGATTTTGCTGAGGGGGCGAGGGGTGTGTCTCGGCGTCGTGGTACCACGGGGGTCAGACGTCAATCGTTTAGGACGCGTTTTCTATTTTTTTCGATTTTAAATGAAAAGGGGAAATAAACTCGAAAAATATAGAAAAAATTAGTAAAAAATATAAACGAATCCAATCATTTCACGACCGGGGCGGGGAGGGGTGCGCCTCGGCGTCTTGGAAACCATGAGGGTCGGGCGTCGATCGTTTAGGATGCGTTTTCTATTTTTTTTTTTAAATGAAAATAGAAAAAAACTAAAAAAATAGAAAAATTAGTAAAAAATAGAAACGAAACCCATAATTTCATGACCGGAGAGGAGAGGGGTGCGCCTCGACGTCCCGAAAATAAATCCTATTTTTTATTATATTTTTATTTTTTTTTCGATTTTTTTCATTTTTTTAATTAAAAAAAACGAGGGAATCTCTATTCCCTTGGTTTAAAATCGAGGGAAGGTCTATTCCCTCGGTTTTAACCGAGGGAATAGAGATTCCCTCGGGGTTTTTTTAATTAAAAAAAATCAAAAAAAAATAGAAAGATTAATATAAAATATAAACGAAATCCAAGAAATTACGACCAGGGCGGGGAGGGGTGCGTATCGGCCTCCCAGAAATAAATCATATTTTTTCAATTTTTTCAATTTTTTTTAAATAATTGAATTAAAAAAAATAGTAAAAAACGAGGGGTATCGATTCCCTCGGTTTTCCGAGGGTTTGAAATCCCTCGGAAACTTTGCTCTAATTAAACAATCGGCAAGCCGCCCGCTGTTCTTGCGCCAAATAGAAAGAAAGAAGAAGAGAAAGAAGGAAGTGTCGCCCGCCACCTCGTCCAGCCTCCCGCCACCGCGTCCAGCCTCCAACCTCGTCGCCGTCGCCCACCGTTTCACCCCAGCGCACCGCCGCCTGCCACCTCGTCTAACCGCCCGCCACCGCGTCCAGCCTCCAACCTCGTCGCCGTCGCCCACCGTTTCACCCCAGTGCACCGCCGCTGCCGCCAGATTCGCCACCATTAGCGCCCCGCCGCCACCTCAACCGCCGGTCTCCAGCCACCATTAGCGCCCACCACCGCCTCCCACTATCGTCGCCGTAAGTGAATTTTTGTTTGTTTTTTATTTTTTATTTTTTATATTTTCTGTAAAATTGTTTTTAGGGATTAGGGTTAAGATCAGTTTTTGTATGAATTAATTCAATTTAGGATTATTTATGTAATTAGGGTTCAATATATAAATAATTATATAAATAGGGTTCAATTTAGGATTATTTATGTAATTAATGTTCAATTTATAAATGATTATATAAATAGGGTCCAATTTAATATTAATTTCACATTAGGGTCCAATTTAGAATGAATATACAATTAGGGTTCAATTCAGTAATAATCAATTAATTAGGGTTCAATTTAGTAATAATCACATAAATAGGGTTCAATTTAGTAATCTTCACATAATTAGGGTTCAATTTTGGAATAATCATATAATTAGGGTTCAATTTAGAAATAATCACATAATTAGGGTTCAATTTAGGAATATGCACCCATTATATTGTATATATATTGTTCATCCATGGGAGGCCGTGGTGATCGGCCGGGGTTTAATTTTTTTTATATATATATTATTGTCATTGGTGTTGTTGGTTGTATACCGTCGGATGTTGACGTGGGTTACGGCGCCGGCCGGGAGGTGTTGTCCCTCCAATAGCGGGTTTTCAATTTTTTTTTCTAAAAACGTGATAGGGTGTCACGTGATTTTATTTAAGTTTTTAAAATATTTTTCAAAAATGTGACGGTAGTAACTGCTTATCTGGAACCTTGGCGAAGTGACGCGATGCATAAATATCACTTGTTTGAGAATTAATATCATATAGAAAAATTTGAAACTAAGTTTTGAATTATTCCAATATTCCTTAGACCCGTTTGAGATTAGTTTGGTTGAAATATATGTAATTTATTCTTATTGTAAAACACACTTTTTTTTTATAACTACTTTTTTTAATTTGGATTTATTAATATGTTGGTATATGTTATATACTCGTATTTTGTAAAATGCTCGTTTTATTATCTAATAATTTTATCAGATGTCGTTGTCTCGAGTTTTCGGTAGCGTGGGTCGATCAGATACTCCTTCGGCTGATCGTTTAGCTGATTTCGACACCGACTACATGGGTCTCGGTTTTGATCATTCAGTGCAGACCCCGACGCCGACGTCGCATACACCATCACAGACCCCGTCCGATGTGGGTACATCACAGACCCCGTCATGACGACAGTTGGACCCACCACATAGGGGTGGAGTTCTGGTTTATATTGCAGGGAAGAAGTAAGTAAATCAATGATTTTAAAATTATAATTATCATTATGATTAAATTTTATTTGTAACAAAAAAAAAACACAATTGAATACAGGCTGCACAGCAGACGGGGCAAGGTGTCCACTATACTCCGGGAGATTTTTGAGAAGGATCTCCATCCCGCCGGGTGGTGCTATAAGGCGGTCCCTAAGGAGACTAAGGAGTTCTGGTGGGAGATGTTTAAGGTAATTATTATTTTATATCCAAATTTGTTAATATTTACCGTAAATATGCAATCATATGTATTAATTGAATTGTAATTATTATTTTATTTTGCAGGAGGTTTGTTATTGGGACCCAGAGGAGTATAGTGATAGACATATACAGACTGTATTTTTTTTTTCGATGATCGGGGAGATCTACGGGAGGAAGCTTAACGATTATAAGCAGTTTATTGCCTCCCATGGTGGTTTGAGGCCAGCATGCCTCCTCGAGGAGGTCTATAGGTAAATGATTATATTATATATTTTCTTATTAAATTAGAATTTTTTATTTATAACATATAATTTATACCATCTTATATATCATGCATCTCAAGTAGGGCTTGGAAGGTCGAGTGGGATAAGCCCGAGAAAAAGGCCAAATCCGAGCAGTGCAAACGGAACAGGAGGATCGAGCCTGCTGGGCCGGGTACTGGGATGTCGAAGCACACGGGGGGGCTAGATCTACTATCGATTATGCTTTGGATATAGTAAGTAATTTTAGAATATGATAATATAATATTTATTTGTTTATTTTAATGTTAATTATTCAAAAATTCTATTTGAATATAGGAGCGGGAGACGGGTGAGCCGGCTAAGTGCTACGATCTTTTTGTACGTACGCACCAAAAGAAAGACGGCGCTTGGATCGATACGAGATTGAGTAATATTAATGTGAGTCTCTTTATTATTTTTAACTTATTCTTTGGTTTTAATGTAGAATTTTAATAACGAGTTGTATTTTAAGAGGAGTACGAGCGACAACTGACCTAGGAAAAGGAACGTGCATCTTCCCAGGAGGTGAGTAGCGAGGTTGACCATGACCGGGTTTTCCTCGGCGTTGTCGGGTCAAGCAAGGGACGGTATTACGGCACCGGCGCGTATGGGAAGGTGGTGGCTGCTGCGAAGAGTTTATTCACGGGCCGCTCTTTTTCCACCTCCTCCCAGACTGATAGGACCCACGTCAGAGAGCTCGAGGCGCAGGTCCAGGCTCAAAGGGTGGAGCTCGAGGAGATGCAGCAACAATACGCCGAGTCTGAGCGACAATGTGCGGAGGAGCGAGAGGAGCAGCGCCTACAGCGGGAGACAGAGCGTGAGGAGCAGCGCCGGAAGCAAGAGGCATTTCAGGCGTGGATGAATGCCCAGATGGCTCAGTACCCCCCTTCCCATCCATAGGACAGTTTGATTTTTATATAAACTTTGTTACTGTGTCGAACGCATGTAATAATTCTTAAATTTTCAAATATTTTTATAATAATTGGTTATTTATTTGTCTTTTCATTAATGGTTTTTTTCAAATTTTTGGGGAATCTTAATGATTTAACAGGAATTAAAATTAAAATTGAAAATTAAAAATTATTAAAAAAAATAAAAACCGAGGGGAAAATCCCTCGGAAATATCAAAAACCGAGGGAATATTCTACCTTCGGTCTTCCGAGGGAAACCTTCCCTCGGTTTTCCGAGGGAAACCTTCCCTCGATTTTCTGAGTGGATCGTCCCCTCGGTTTTCCCTCGGTGTTTCTGAGGGTTGTACGGGGATTTTTCTGAGGGATGAGACCCTCGAAGTTTCCCTCGGTTTAAAATTTTCGAGGGAATTTTTCCCTCGTAAAAATTTACCGAGGAGGGTTTTTTCGAGGGATATTTTCCCTCGGTTTCACCCAAAACCGAGGGAAAAGTCCCTCGTAAAACTGCTTTTTTTTTTTTTGTTTTGGATGACATCCTAGTGTACAACAAAAGTTGGGAAGACCATTTGGAACACTTGGAGGAAGTATTAGTACTATTAAGGGAGAACTAATATATGCTAAGAGTAGCAAGTGCATCTTTGAAAAAGACGAAATTGGATATTTGGGGCACATTATTTCCCAAAAAGGGGTATCCACTGACCCCCAAAAGATAACCAGTATGGTCCTATGGCCTACTTCTAAGACATTAAAACAACTGAGAGGATTTTTAGGCTTGACTGGATATTATAGGAAGTTTATCAAGGGGTATGGTGTTATGAGTAGACCTTTGACTAATCTTTTGAGGAAAGGCCAGTTTGAGTGGAATGGAGAAGCACAATCAGCCTTTGAGAGGCTAAAACAAGCTATGGAAATAGCCCCCGTCTTAGCTTTACCAGGTTTTTCAAAGAAATTTGTGTTGGAAACTGATGCAAGTGGAAAAGGGGTGGGTGCAGTGCTGATGCAAGATGGAAGACCCCTGGAATTCATGAGCAAGATTTTATGTCTTAGAAACCAAGCCCTATCTGTTTATGAAAGGAAATTCCTAGCAGTACTCATGGTTGTACAAAGGTGGAAACACTACTTACATGGGAAGAAAATTGGAATCAGAACTGATCAACAAGCACTCAAATACTTGTTAGATCAGAAGGTGATGACACACAGTCTAAAAAGAAATGGATAACCAAATTGCTAAGCTTAGACTATGAGATACAATATAAAAAGCGACTGGAGAACAGGGCAGTTGATGCATTATCAAGGAGAGAACCAGATGAGGTTACATGTGAGTGTACAAAAGGGTTTCGAACAAAAGTTTGGTGATTTAGGGAAGGGTGAAGCACTTCATAAGCTTCGAGTTCTAGAAAATTAGGATTTCGTGTGTTATTGATCACATTTGATCGTGTGTTAGCCACTATATCCAAATATTCCATACCTTACCAAAGAGACAACATTACAACCCAAAATAAAGACCTCTTTCAATTCTTGTTTGATCATGTACAATGGGTGATTTTGAGTTTTCGATTTGTGAAATCTTGACAAGGTGCATGCATTGTCCGACTTGAGTGTATACACATCCCATATAACAAACACTTGAGCGAATTGAGCAAACACACTCAAAATTCCATTTAAGAGGAAGTCATCGATTTGGTTTTCATTTGAGAAAGAGTAATACGAGCAATGTTTGGCGATAACGAGTTTATGTTGATACTTTCATCATATTAATTAGGATAAGCGCAATGATTTATCTTTTTGCATAATGTCATTGCATGTACATTTTTGATTCTTTTTGTTGTTCGAGGACGAAAAAACCGATAAGTGTAGGGTGGTTGTTTTGCATGTAATTGTGGTATTTTTCTCGTATTTTTTATTAGGGTTTAATGTTGTTTATATTAGTTTTTGAGTTGATTAGTTAGTTTTCTAGGTTGTTTTTCTTGTTTTATTGTTTTTCGTGTTTCTTTTTGATTTTATACTTAATATGATTTATTGGGTTCAATTAATTTGAGGTTTGGTAAAATTCTGGGATTTTTATGTTCAAAGTTCCATTTTCATAGGTAAAGGCATTGAGGACCAAAGTTCAGGCCAAACCATGCCAAGGCATGCCAAATTCGGTGCCAAGGGCAAGTTCGAAAAAGGCCAAACATTCTGGAATGCTAGCCAAGGGACGCCACTCCTCGCCACGTTTGACGCAAACCCTTGGCGCACGCCAAAACTCATGCCAGGCAGCGCCCAGCACGCCTGTGCGCACGCAGTGTGCACAACACCCACACGCGCTCAGTAGCTCCCGCACGCTCCCGGCAGCTCCCACCCGCCCGTGACCGCAAGCTCCCGCCAGCTGCCGACGCCTACAACACGCGCCCGCTTGCAAGAGCCCAGCGCCTGCGCGCATGCCCGGCGCCCACGCTGGTGAACGCCAAGATTGTCGCCAGCCTCAGCACCACACCTCGCGCCAGGCGTCGCCAACATTGACGCCACGCCCGCTGGCATTTGCCAACTTCCATGCCAAGGCCAGCGCCATCCCTGCTGAGCAATGCGCGCCCAGGCTCGTCCAATGCCAAGACACCTCGAGCCAAATCGATCCAAATCAAGCCTAGGGTCAAGTCAAGTGGCTAGAAAGGTCAACACAGGTCAATTTTGGTCAAACCTAAGAATTTTAAGCCTTTAAGGCTAATTTGACCCATTTAACCCCAATTAAACCTAATCTAAATAGAACCCAACTCTCATTTTGTAAAAAATCACCTCTCATTCTCCCAACTCTTGCATGAGTTTGGATTTATTTTCTCTCTCTTAGGTTTTTAGATTTATTTTCCAAGGTTTAGATCTTAGATTTAATCTCAAGCTTTGCCTTTGGTTTGTAAGCCTAAGAAGAATTCAAGTACTCCCTTGGATTTTATTTTGTTGTAATTTAATTCAAGATTGTTACTCCTTTCCTTAATTCAAGTAAGTTTCCTTTTGGTTTCATGCTTGTTCTTCATTTTATGAATTTTGCCTTAGCAATGAGTTCAGAGATCAGATCCAAAAGTTGTGATTTTTTCATGAAATCTAGATGAGTGATACACCAAGATCATAGATCGAGTCCTTGATCATTTTTATTTTGAGTATTTCATATGCTTTATTTTGGTTTTTTGTTTTCATGCATAGTTCTAAGTTGAGTCCTAGATCTACTCTTCGTTTCTTGTTATTTTTCGAAAAGTTTTAAACTTTCACATCAACTTTTATTGTTCTTTCTATTGGTTTTTTTAATTTTTGCTAATTTGCATTATTTAGATTTTTATGATCATGCATGCATGATTGTACTTTAGGTTGTTTTAGTTGTACTTGGCAAAACTTTGCTTTTACTTGCATATTTTCATTCTTCCTTGCAATTTCAATTTCGGCACACGCTCGAGGCATCCTAAACACTTGCATTTCATTTCATAGTTAGTTTATTTTCATACTTTAGGTTGTTTTAGTTGTACTTGGAAAAACTTTGCTTTTACTTGCATATTTTCATTCTTTCTTGCAATTTCAATTTCGACACACGCTCGAGGCATCCTAAAGACTTGCATTTCCTTTCATAGTTAGTTTATTTTCATAGTTTTCATTTTATTTTCGTTTTCATTTATATTCCAAAAGCTATAAAACACATTTATTCTCACAAAGCAATCGGATTTCGATAATATCAAGCCATGAACCCACTTTTCTTATTTCAACACCACTAAAAACTACTCTTTCAAAATGGGGCCGTTGCGACTTGGCTTGGTTAAGGTTTTTGAATTGCTTTTAGTTTCTTTGTGTTTCTAGCTTTCTTTTGCATTTGACGCTTTTATTGAGTGTATGCAAGGTCGTCGAACCCTTGGAAACGATTTGGCTCCTTACATTTTGAACCCCGAGAGATTAAGGCGTTTACGATGTCCCTTAGCTATTACTCAAGACATGGCACATAATCTTCCAAACACCGGCCCATTTTTCAATCCTACCGAGGAGTCTACACGGGCCCGTGATCCTCAAAGCTCTATTGATCCCGAGCCCATTGTTCATGTTGAGACATCCTCCCCGATTGACAAGACCAGGCCTTCGAATCCCAACCCAACGAGCCCTCACGACCACGCTCTAGGAAATCAAGGGAGTGGTTTCACCACTCACGGACAAGTCATGGGCCTACACCAAGGTACCACATCACTCCCTAACCCTTGTAATGCTTTCATTTCAAATACTTATGACAATGAAGGTTATATTCCCAACATTGGAGGGAATGGTGCAAATCATGTTGGGAATGAGATGAGTTTTAATGGTTTTGGGAACGTGGGAGGGCATGGTGCAAACCACGCTGCCAATGGTGTCCACGACAATGGTCAACCCAACGTGGGATGGCATGGTGCAAACCATGTTGGGTATGGTGGTTTCGTGGGTATGAATGGTTCATATGGAGGTATGGTTCTCCTGATCCCTTTCCGAATATGCGTACTCCAACTTCCGGTCCGTATGGGGGCTATGATGCTCCTACACAATTTCTGAACATGCAAAGTCCGATCCCCGGCCCATATGGAGTTCCTCCGACTTATAACTTCAATCATGCTTCGAATATGAATTTGAATACTAATGGTAGTGGTCCAGGTTCTTGAGGTGCCATACTAGTATTCATTTGCTGTAACTCACCTAAAAACAACTTTCACCCACTAATTTTTTTCTCCAATCTCATGGATTAATCTTCCATTTCTACCGTACACGTTAGATAAATATAGAATGCTAACCAAAATCCAAAAAAAAAAAAAAAAATTGCAATAAATTAATGTATATTAAATTCAAGCACCAACATTGTCATAATCAATAGAGCATCAATCTACCATTGCAAAACAATTACATATAACGAATAATATCACATATTCTTATTAGTACTTCAAATATTGAAATAATCTGCCATTTTTCTTATTTTATTTGAAAAACGGGTGTGAATAAATACCAAATGAAGCTACAATAACATCAAAAAGAAATCCATGAAACTCTCACTAATATCTCAATTAAACAAAATGAAAAACTCATATTTTCCTTTATACAAAACACAACAATAATAAGAGGAGAAGAAACAACAAATTAAACCATCTTCACATAATAATTGTTATTATTTTAATTTCCATTTAATTACCTTGTTTAACACAGATACCATCATCGACGAAATTGGAGCCATAGCTTTCTCTTATTTTCATTTGTTTGTTTGTCTTCTATACATAATTCTTGATTCTGCAAAACCTGTAACTGTAGGCAATTGTTAAATGGTTAAGGGCATTGTATACATTCCATAGCAGTGTTCTAAAAATGGCTAGGCGGCTGCTAGGCGTCAGGCCAGTGCCTAGCGCCTAAAACGCCTAGGCCCTAATTTACAAAATTACATCCAACCATTTAATAGTTCAACATACTACTTGCTACACAATAAAATCTATGACAATTCAAAACTAAAAGTAATGATCACAAGTTACAATTCACAAGTTTAAAACTATTGTTCAATTCAAAGTATAAAACAACATAGATGCATAAGCTCATTAGTCAAATAACAATACCATAGTATACATTACAAAATCAAAATAATCAAAAAATAGGCCCAAAAACGACGTCGTTTTAGGCCAGAATTAAAAAAAAAAAAAAAAAAAAAAAAAAAAAAAAAAAAAACAACGGGTCTGGCGCCGACTTGGGCGCCGAGAGCGCCTAGGCGGCGCCTGGTGCGCCCAGTGATTTCTTTGGCCGACTTTCAAAAATCGTAGGCGAATTGGTGGCGCCTAGCGCCTAGGCGGCGCCTAGAGCGATTTTTAGAACAGAGTTCCATAGTGAAGGGAAAAGAGATGATTTAGGTAAAAATAGAAAATTAAACTATTTCATGAGACATTATACACAAAACTGCAGAATATAGCAACCGGCTTTCATGGTTTTCATGTGATTATAGGTACTCTTTTCTTGATCATATGTGGTATTCGCCAATATCTTGGTCATCTGACCAAGGAGCATCACGTTGGCTTGAAGCAGGTGCATGGTACTGTGATACGACACAAAATGTCGGCTTTAATTATATGGTAAGAAAATAATAAAGGGATAGATTTCAGGTCCCGGCGTATATGGTAAAATATAATTAAGGTTATTATGGAATTATGGGAACTAAAAATCCTAATATGTGAGTATTTTCTTATTATGGATATTGAGTATAATTAGGAGATTTAATCTCACCTTGGGAAGGAACCCTAATGTTTGGTGGACAGGTCACAATAATCTTATAAATAGGGGATTCAGGCCCTTATTTCACAAGATGAACAACTCTCTCCCTCTCTCAGGCCCTCTATATCTCTCTCTTTTTATCATGAATCATGAAGCATATATTATTCTTTCATCTCTAATTATTATTTATGAATTAGGATTTATGGTGACCTCTTCTCTAGGAGACCTCCTTTAGGAGAGGCGAGCTCTTACGGTTTACCAGCTCGACACTGAGTGGTTGCTCGGCGTTGGTGTTGGGCTTTATGGTTTTTGAACCCGAACGGGCTAATAATGGATGGTATTATGGGGTCCCAGCAAACTATGATTTTAAGAGGGCTCAAACCTCAGTCTTTCTTTTAAATTGATTTTGGGATATGTTATGTATTTTGATCTCTCGCACTCGCTAATTTAAGTATTGGAGGACCTACGACAGGGCCGTCCACCGTCTTGATGTTAGGTGTTATTTTGCAGGATTGATCAGGTCGCCAAGAGACTCTTGGAAATCAATTAGGTCGCTGATCAGGTTAGTACCTCATATTCTTGGTAACCAATCTTTTTGATATTATCATACTAGCAGTTTGTAGACGTGGTTTGGTTATTCCCATTTGTCTCACCATTATTTTCGTATTATTATTAAATAACTATTAGATAAATAAAAACCAGGTTGTACAACAGTAAACAAAAAACAAAATAAAAAAATACTAACACGTAACAATATGATATATGATCTAAAATTCTCACTAGTAATCTCAATAAACAAATCTTGTATTCATTTAACTAAACACGAATTAACATCATCCTCTGACAACAATAGTATGGTATTTCAAAATAATTTAATATCAAATGCCTAAGCTCAATTAAAACAAAATTTAAATTTACACCTATATGTACCTCAGTCATATCTCATATTTATATCACGAACCTATGTAAACACCGATAATAAAATTAATAAGGTGTTGGCTTTGTTCATCTTTTTAGGGTCTATATAACACATCAAACCCATATTTACTCAATCGGTTAAGTCAATTCTTGAAAAGATAACACCATTACTATTTTGTAAGCTAAAAATAATCTCTATCGAAGCTCATGTCTTGAATAAAGATTATTTTGTTCACAAACTAATTATGACTTTTATCAAATATAAATGTAACAAATTATGGCTTAAGCTCATGGCAACTTTAGATTAAATTTGTAAATTACCTTGTGATTCGTACATATTTGTGTGTGTTTTTTTTCTTATCTTGCTTGTTTAAGTTTGGTTTGAGTTGTAGTTTGTTTCGTTTTTACTTATTCTATATTTTCGTGTTGTTTGTTGTCTTTCTCATGTTTTTGTAGAAATTCATTACTTTGTGTTTCGTGTGCTTAGTGTCATCAATTGGGCCCACGTTCATGTTTGATGATCATCACAAGCTCGTCTAGAAGATGTGCAGTCGGGCCCACAAGGAAATGTCGATGCCAGGACCATCGAGCCGACGTGCCAATCGACGTAAATTAGACCGAGAACACTGTCGACCTGACGCACCCCTCGACTTGACCATCGATGCAAACCATTCACAAGCTCCCGCACATCACCGCACTCCATCGACCCAATGCGCCCGTCGACGTAAACCATGCCGCAAGCTCTCACACGTCACCGCTCATTGTCGACCCAACACGCTAGCCGACTCGACCATCAATGCTTGTCTTAGCGAGAAGCGCCACACACCATTGCCCTTCCTGCTCAGACGGCCACTGCGCGGGCATTCCGCCCACGCACGCTCGAGCGCGTGGGAACGCCTTAATCCGAGGATTTTGTGCAAAATGGCATTTTTATCCCCAATTTGCATGATGGACTCCTTTAAATAGAGGACTATTCCTCTCTCCCACCATACAACTTTAGAATATACACTTTTTAATTAATCTCAAGCATATTTTAGCTATGTTATCCATTATTCTTCTTAGTTAGATCTACTCTTTGTTACAAATAATTGGCGTTCAGGACTTAGACTTTCTTGTTGAGTGAAAAGCAAGGATTCAAGATTTTGGTATTAATATTAGTAAGAGCGATTGGAAACCAATTTTTTCCCTCAACTAGCAAAAGAGAAAATGACAAATAAGTGATTGTTTATGACCCAGAAAATATAACTCATTTTATTATTCAAAAAAGTTTTTCCTCATTTCTCTCTTATTTATTTTCCCTCTCTCTCGCATCTCTCAACTACCATTAATTTTCTACCACACAAAAATCTTATTTTATTTCCTCTTTCTCTCATCACTCCACTATCATTAACTTCCACCACACAAAAACCTTTGTGGGCCCATTTGAATTTTTTTTTTACCAAATAATTTTATATCTAATAACTTACTCAAAACACACAAATTATATACAATCATTATTTCACCGAAATTTTTTATCTCCCTAAAATTTTTATTTTCACTATTTTCTAGTGAAACAAAACGAAAAAAAATGAAAGGATATCCAATCGCACTAAACTTTTTCATTTTCAATTGCCTTTATCTTGCTTTTATTATTTGTTGCTTGTTTGTGCATGAAACCTAGATTTAGAGCAATTCTCATGGAATTTCTTTTAAAGTTTCAACTTTCTAGTTGATTTGAGTTTTATTATAGATTAGTGATTTCAATTTTGGTCAATTTTACTTTATCATCCCTTAATTGGTACCTGTCATTAATTGTTACTCTCTTAAAACCTAGATGTAGTCCTTGTCACTTCTTATTTACTCTCAAGATTCTAACTTTATGTTTGTTTCATGCTCTATTTGTTAGATTCGTGTTCAAATTTAAGTGAGCTTTCCAATTCTTATGTCTTTGTGAATTTTTCTATAGAACCAGATAGGGCTCCATTATGGAGCCCTATATAACACATGGCATTCATCCCACCGTGCATTTATAAAATAAGAAAGAAAATATAAAAAGAAAAAAATAATTAAGGGTTCAGATGAATGCCATGTCATTTATAGGGCTCCAAGAACTGTGTCTTTGTTGCTCTAATTTTATTATTATGGGCTTTTAATTGCATATTTAGTGTTATTGCTTGTTTGATCAGTCTTTATTGCATGATTGTTGTTAATTGCTTAAGTAGTACTCTTGTTTGTCTTCAATTTAGGTGTCAAATCATTTTCCTTTAATCTAGTATTTGCTTAGATAGTTTTAAAAACCAAAAACCCTCCAAACAACTTGATCTTGTATTTAGCTTAGATTCAATTTCCGTAATTGCGTGAACAAAAGCTTATACTCTAAACCACAATTCCTCGAGAGATCGATACGGGTCATACTCACCACTTTACGATTGCCTCGTTCTATTGATCGTAATCTCTTGTGATTCGACTCGAGATCGGTTCATTTTGAATTTTTCGACTATAAAATATGTTCGTGGGTTATTAGATAATAAAACATAGAAGTATATAAGTAATACATATATAATCAAGCGCTTTGTCAAGCTATTAAAAATATGCTCAATCTCAACTCGTGTAAATACTTGAGTCGCTTGAGTTTGATCGAACTCAAGTCTAACTTTGACTCAAGCGTCCACAAGCTCGAGCTCGAATTAAACCAAACTCAAGTCGAGCTTTGACTCGAGTGGTTCTTTTGCAACCCTATTATACGTGTTGATCCGGTTAAAGTTAACCGGTTAACCACCAGGTTGACCGGCGGTCACGGTTATAACCGTAACCGTTAATTGGTAGCCGGCGGTTAGGTTACAGTTAACCTGACCGGCTAACCGTAATCGTCGATTAACCGAAATTAAAAAAAAAGTGACCAGTCGATCGACTACAAATCAATCGTCGTTGATGATCAACGATCGAAATTTGAATGGAAAACTAGTCGTTGCCGGTTAACCACGATTAACCGGTCTAACCGAACCGGTTAAATGGCTAGTTTTCAAAAAAATAAAAAAAAAATTAAACACATTTTGACACCTATAAATACCTCACTCTCTAACACCAAATCTCACACCAATCATCTCTACTTACTCTTCTTCTTCTCTTGTATTTTCAAGTTTCAAGTCAAGTTGCTAATTTGTTCCAAAAATAATATCAATAATATTCTTAATATTCTTAATTCTCTTTTATAATATTACTATAGCAAGCTCTTCTCGTATTGTCAATACCAACACTCCAACCTCTTCTTATCGAGGTCGAGGATCTCGACGACAGTATTCGGCCGTTGTCGGAGTATGTTTCCGACGAGATGAAGGTGGAGGAAGTGGAGAACCTATATAATCAAATCAACTTCGGCTCGCAAAATTAAACCAGTTTTCTCCGACGAAGCCAAACCGCCGGCCGCCGTCAATTTGGATGAAGATGAGGAGGGAGCGGATGATATGCCACCGCGTCAATCGAAACTGAGGGAATTTGTTTCCCCCATCTTCCGATTGTATTTCACAAGAAAGACGATCAACGGCGAATCTCGAGTGCAATGCAATTATTGCTCAACTCATTACGCATTCGGTACTAAAAATAATAGAGGTTACGGATCGCTCAAAGAGAAGAAGCATCCCGACAAATATGGCGTGGAAAGCTCTCAAACACAACTAAATTTCTCATCTTTATCTACCGCCGGCGTCGGGACCGGCGGCCTAGGTACGAGTTCTTCTAGTTTATTTCAATATACCGAAA
Organism: Phtheirospermum japonicum; assembly: GCA_014905375.1. Classification (NCBI taxonomy): domain Eukaryota; kingdom Viridiplantae; phylum Streptophyta; class Magnoliopsida; order Lamiales; family Orobanchaceae; genus Phtheirospermum; species Phtheirospermum japonicum. The sequence continues at coordinate 400,433 of BMAC01000494.1, forward strand.
GTGGTTATATAAAGTTTCTTGCAAAATTTGTTTCCATTTTTAGTCTTCCTTTTGATCATGCTCATAGTAATCATTATGAAGATTATACTAGGGGTGCATTTAATCCATCTAGCACTAAGATTTCACGAAATAAATTGACTCGAGCGATATTGAAAAATGGCCGGTGAGTATAAATTTGAATTTTTGATTTCAGTATTTGATAGTTTGCCTCATAGTGTCTCTATATGTTCGGATATTTGGATGGATTTCTTTCATAATCATAATTATATGAGAATTACTTGCCATTGGATTGATAATTCTTGAACTTTGCAAAAACATTTAACTGCATATAGAAAGTTTGATAGTCAGCATACGACGGTGAATATCTCGCGCAAAATAGCCACTGTTTTGTCCGAGTATCATTTAGGTAACAAAGTTTTTTCAATTTCATTTGAAAATGCCGCTGCTAATACGGCTAGTTTAGATATATTAAAAGCTTTTTGTCAACCCGCTATTGGTGGAAATTTTTTTCATGTTAGATGCATTTGTCATATTTTGAATTTATGTGTTCAAGATGGTTTAACTCTTTTAAATCTAAAATTCAACCGATTAGGAGTGATATATATTATCTACGTTCACACGATTCGTTTCAAAAAAAAATGGCGAAGATTTTGCCGAGCCAATGATTTGCATCCAAAAAATTTTTCAAACGATGTGCCAAATCGTTGGAACTCTACTTATAAATTGCTTAATGATTCTTATCAATATAGAGATGCATTGTGTGAATTTTTTAATAATCAAGATGTTGATTTCGTTTTATTTTCGAATATGTGGGATATTATAATATGATGTCACTTTTAAAAACATTTAACGACGCCACCGTGACTTTATCCGGTGTTTATTATCCTACCTGTTGAGGAATTTATTCTTGGCAATAATTCCTATTTTGTTATTTGCCTTTCTTGGGCACAAAATAAGTTAGGAAATTAGATATAGGTCAATATTATGTTTCCTAGTTTATGCACAAGACTTTAATTATTCCTAGATTGTGTTTAGGATTTGTTTTTAGGATTTTACCAAGTTTAGGATTCTTAGTTGTCTATTTAAGACATAAGTATTCCTACACTTGGTTCACGGTTTTTACTTAGAGTTTTACGCACGGATTTCTTGAGGAGAAGAACACACGCACGACGCAAGGAAGACGCACAAAAGAAGAAGAACACGATAGAGTTACTTGGAGCCAACGATCGTGATAAACAAGATCTTTGAAGTTGCGTGACCAGCGAAGAAGATCTTGCTATTCCGGCAACAAGTATTTAGTATCAAGTTTCTTGATATTTAGTTTTCATATATTACTTTATATTGTGTATTGAACGTGAAGTGAAAGTAATATAGTTTTCGGGTTTGTACACCCAAGTTCACAAGTATTTACTTGTGAACTGAATTTGTTTAATCGTGTTCTCTATTTTAAATTTCCGCTGCATAACTTTACGTTATTTTAGTCGATGTTGTTAACTAGTGTTGTTAACATTGATTAACAACATCGTAAATCTGATCCTTATTTTTAAAAACCATAGACCTTCTAATTTTACAATTGGTATCAGAGCGGGTTACTTAACCTTTTAAGTATTGATCCTTATTTTATAGGTGCTATGGATGCTCAAGGCAACCCGAGGCCTTTAATCCTTAATGGTGAGAATTACTCTCTCTGGAAATAGAGGATGAGGTGGCACTTGAAGAGCATGGACGAACGTGTTTGGAAGACCGTCCTTGTTGGATGGGAAAAGCCACGTGTCACTGATGGCGAGGGCGATGCCATTCCCAAGAGAGAAGAAGATTGGACTGCTGACGAAGCAGCTGCGGCAAATTGGAACTCTAAATGCATCAACGCCTTGTGTGTCTATGTAGATGCAAGTTACTATCGTATCATCAAGAACTGGGAGTCGGCAAAGGATGCATGGGACGCACTTCAAAGGGTGTGCGAAGGAACAGCAAGYGTGAAGAAATCCAGACTAAGAATGCTCTTGTCCACATTCGAGGCTATGAGAATGACTGAGAAAGAATCTATCATRGATTACTCAGTGAGATTGGCTGAAATAACAGAGGAGTGCAAAGAGTTGGGTGAACCCATAACAAATTCCCGTCTTGTAGGAAAATTGCTAAGATCCATTACAAAGAGTTATAGCATGAAGGTGGTGGCAATAGAAGAATCCAAGGATGTTGATAACATCGATTTCAACACCTTAGTTGGAAACCTAAATCAATACGAGATGGAACACATCACCTGTAGCTCGAAAGAGAAGAATGTTGCCTATTCTTCTGATTTAAATAAAGTAGGGGATGAAGATGACGAGGAATTTGATTTCAATGGGATTAAAAGGATGGAGTCGACTACTCTAGAAGAAGATGAACTGGCCCTCGTTACTCAACGCTTCAACAAATTCTTGAAGAAGAAGAACAACTCTGGAAGCTCAGGTACAAGGAACAGGGCTCAATCATCCACTCCAAAGTTTACTGGACGAACTCTTCCACAATCTCAGTCCTCAAATTCAATTTCCAATGTGTCAAGCTCTTCAAAACAACTCAGCGAGATACAATGCCACGAATGCAAAGGTTGGGGATATTACAAGAATGAGTGTCCCAAATTTATTAGAAAGAAAAGTATGATCGCTACAGACTTTACTGAAGACGTTAATGATTCCGAGTCACTTGACCCAGTCCCAGTATTATTCTCCCATGTTGTTTGGGACGACGATATCCATGTTGGTTTGCTTGCAGATAACATCGTGTGCCTGAATGTCAAGACCACTGACTATTATGAGGAATACGAGCAGCTGAGTGAAGATCACAAAAAATTGTATGTCAGTTGGAGTAAACAGGTACTCAAAGCGAAAGATCTCGCAAAAGAAGTAGAGAAGCTAACCAAGGAAAAGGAGGATCAGCTCGAAATTATTGTCCGGTTGGAATCATCTCTCACCAAGAAGGATGCAGAGCTTGAAAAGATTAGAAACGAACTGACTACTATTCGAGGTACAATTTCAAATCTAAACAAAGGTAAGGCTAAGCTTGATGAAATTTTGCAGGTTAGCTTCCCAGATTCCTCTAAACATGGAATAGGATACAAGCCAAGTCAACCCACGCAAGTGTCGAGTCAAGAACGAAATTCTTCCAAACGCCAMAAGAGAAGGAGGAGACAATTCGTGTGTCATCATTGTGGAGAACCAGGCCACATTCGACCCTTTTGTTGGAAGATCATTGGGGAAAGAAAACACTATCAGAGAACAAATGTGCCTATCAAGTCCAATGTTGGTAACCGCGCTACCAACATCAATACCAACATCAGATACAAACAAGTGTGGGTCAAGAAAAACAGTGTCAAGTGCAATATGATCCATACCTCCTTGAAGTCTCTAGTCCCTGGAGCATGGTATTTTGATAGTGGATGCTCAAAACACATGACAGGCTCAGAAGAATTGCTCTCCAACATTGTCAGATTTAGAGGTGGAAAAGTGAAGTATGGAGGAGGCGCAAATGGCCAAATTGTTGGCCAAGGGACTCTCCATGTTCCTAGTGTTATAACATTGAAAAATGTGCTGCTAGTAGAAGGACTTACAACAAATTTGATCAGCATAAGTCAATTGTGCGACGGAGGGTTCAGCGTTAAATTCAACCGTGAAAAATGTGAAGTTTATGAGGAGTATGGATCATGTATCCTCACTGGGAAAAGAACTTCAGATAATTGCTACCAAATTCACAGTGATGCTTTTTGCAGGTTGTCCCAATTTAGTGATGCAGAACTATGGCATCAAAAGCTTGGACATGTAAATTACAAGATGATGGATAGGTTGGCTAAGGAAGAAGCTGTGACTGGACTGCCCAAGCTCAACACCAAAATCATTCCCGTGTGCGAGGCATGCCAAAAGGGGAAACAGGTAAGGGTACCACATCCAGTCCAACAAAGTCTCACTACATCATCTTGCTTTGAACTGCTTCACATGGATCTCATGGGACCACTAGAGGTTGAGAGTCTTGGTGGTAAGAGGTATGTTTTCGTGATTGTTGATGATTTTTCTAGGTTTACTTGGGTAGAGTTTTTAAAAGAAAAATCGGAAGCTTTTGAGGCTTTCAAAAAACTTGCAAAAAAGCTATGTGTAAGATTTAAAGTAAAAATTAGTAGAATTAGAACCGATCATGGAAAGGAATTTGAAAATGCATCTTTTCAAAAGTACTGCACTTCCGAGGGTATTAATCATGAATTTTCGTCTCCAATTACCCCTCAACAAAATGGCATAGCTGAACGTAAGAATAGAACTCTAGHAGAGATGACTAGAACTATGCTCACTTCTAATGGAATAGCTAAACGATTTTGGGCTGAAGCAATGAACACTGCATGTCATATCACGAATAGGGCTTATTTTAGACCAGGTTCATGTGCAACTCCCTACGAATTATTGATTGGGAAGAAACCAAACTTGATGAGACTTTTGCCCCTGATGCTAGAATTGAGTCGGTAAGACTTTTGCTTTCTGTTGCTTGTCATATGAAAATTTCGCTACATCAAATGGACATTAAGAGTGCGTTTTTAAATGGGGTATTAAGTGAAGAAGTATATGTTGAGCAGCCTAAAGGATTTGTGAATCCTCAAAAACCTGATTTTGTTTTAAAATTGAAAAAGGCACTTTATGGTTTAAAACAAGCTCCGAGAGCTTGGTATGAAAGGCTAACTCAACATTTGCTTTATTTGAATTTTAGACGAGGAGAAGTTGATAAAACCTTATTTCTTCTTAAATCCAACAAGCACATCTTAATTGTCCAAATTTATGTAGACGATATTATTTTTGGATCCACTAACGAGCAGATGGTCAAGGAGTTTGTCACTCGAATGTCTGATACGTTCGAAATGAGCATGGAAGGTAACCTCTCGTACTTCCTTGGTTTACAAATTAAACAACTTGATGACGGTATTTTCCTTTCCCAGACTAAATATGCAAAGAACTTAGTCAAAAAGTTTGGGTTAGAGGGTRAAACTGTTAAGAAAACGCCGTTGGGCAAAACTGTAAAACTGACTAGAGACGATGTTGGTAAGGGTGTTGATAACACCATGTACAGGAGTATGATAGGAAGTTTGTTGTATTTGACAGAAAGTAGACCTGATATTATGTATAGTGTGTGCTTATGTGCTAGGTATCCGTCTAATCCAAAAGAGTCACACTTGAAAGCGGTTAAAAAAATTATTAGGTACATTGCTGGTACAACTGAACTAGGTATGTGGTACACGAAAGATACTGGTACTGAACTTTTAGGATTCACTGATTCGGATTGGGCTGGGGATGTAGTAGATAGGAAGAGTACTACTAGAGGATGTTTTTTTCTGAGTAATAATCTAATTTCTTGGTACAGCAAAAAGCAAAATTGTATTTCTCTTTCTACAGCTGAAGCTGAGTACATTGCAGCTGGAAGTGCGTGCACACAATTACTGTGGATGAACCAAATGATTGAAAACTACGGTCTGCACAGTAGTATCTTGACGGTGTTGTGTGATAATTCCAGTTCCATTGACATCTCCAAAAATCCAGTCCAGCGTTCTCGAATCAAACACATTGACATAAGGTACCACTTTATTCGAGACCTAGTTGAGAGGAAGATTGTTAGCCTTGAACATATTGGAACTGATAATCAGCTGGCTGACATCTTCACTAAGGTATTAGACTACGAGACCTTCTCTCGTTTGAGAAGAGATCTCGGTATATGCATTGTCTAACCAATGTTGGTTGTGATGTTGTGACACTACTTATCAACATCAGTCACAACATCTGTATTATTTTGCATGCATTTTTTATCTTTCCTTTCATACATTATACTAATGCATTGAGTTTGATTGAAAGTGCAATAAGGTTCTCTGTTGCAATAAAATTAATGACAAAAAGGACCAACCTCTTTGAAATTAGGTGATTGTGGAACTTGCTCGCAGAAACTGGTTTTTCTCCCAGGTCCAAAAACAAGAGGTGTTTAACAGCAATTGCTGAAGATTAAAAGATTTAAATCCCTTCAAGGATGAAGAAAAT
>BMAC01000494.1:407516-432480 GCA_014905375.1 Phtheirospermum japonicum
ATCCGTGAAGAGATTGGTGGTGGTAGCTCTTCAAGCCCACCGCTATCAACATCGCCGCCTGTTTTGCATGCGCCAGATTCTCTCGCCGCCGTTCCTGTTCCATCGCCGGTTGATGCTATGCCGGTTTCTCAGGTGTTCCCTGGACAGCCCGGGAACGAGATTGACGTTGATAACCCTCCCGACTTAACTTTTGTGGCTGAGACCTTTGGCCGCGTAGGGGACCCTACCTTGAAGCGGTCCAGGCGTTTGCGCAACATACCGCCCGGCGTTGTGCCGCCCGCGGTCCCAAAGAGCAAGGCAGGTCCGCGTCGCCACGTGCCGATTGAACACATGAATCTCAAAGAAGATGTTGTTGTGGAATCTGATCCCGATGATCATGATTTTGAGCCTTCTGCTCCGATTGCCGGAGTTGAGCTGCCGCCTGCGTCTGCTCCCAGTTTGACGAAGAAGAAGAGGTTTACTCGCCGGAAGCAGCTCGTACGCAAAGCCGACAGGAGACCCGGCCAGAAAGAGGCTTCTCCGAGGCAGGCGGATGTCAAGGTCTCACCCAAGTCATCTGCTACTGAGTACTCTTCGCCTCCATATACTGTGCTGGATTTTATCACGGGCGAGGTTACTAGTTCCGCCAAGTCGCCTGCTGATGTTCCCCCGTCATCTCCGATTCCTGCTGCATCGCCTGAGTTTGATACAGGCCTTTTTGAACATTCCCCTAACTCTTCAATGGATGTGCCCTTGCAAGAGATTTTTGCTGCTTTCAAAAAGGACAAGAAGACAAAGAAGACAGCTGCCAAGGATGATGTTGGTAGTCATGTTGGTAGTCCCTTACCAACATTGAGTCACTCAAAGTCTGTCTCGTCCTCCCGCACTGCATCTGTTCCTATTCCATCGCATTCTCCCTCGCAGTCCTCCTCGGCTGCATGCGATCACTCCCAGTCCTCATATGGCACTGCTACTCCTTCGCCAGAAATTGAGGACATGGAGCCCTTCTCCGAGAAGTTTTTAACCGCTGAAGCTGCTGAGCTGTTTGATGTTTATCAAACTCGACATATGATCGCTGAGAGAAAAGTGCCGTTTGACTTGTTTGAGCGCCACAACCTGATAGCCTACCTCCGTTTCCATGGTATGTATTCCACAGTCTCTACCGTTATTCCATTTGTTAGGGATATCGTTCTTGAGTTCTATGCCAATATGCTGCCATCAATTGTCGATTTAAGTTCTGTGAACTATGGGAAAGTTTTTCTGCGAGGCAGAGTGTTTGCCTTTACCCCTGACCTTATTGATGATTTGTTTGGCACCACTACGCACCGGGGTAATTTTTCTGTGGATGATATGGATGAGGTTGTGTCCTTTCTGTCGGGTGGGATGGTTCATTCATGGTTTGAACAATTGCCAAGCACTAGGCTCTCGTCCTTGTATTCCATTATGCATAAGGTGGCTCTTTGCAACTGGGTCCCTTCCAGGAACATGTTTTGCATGTAATTATTGTGTTTTTCTCGTGTTCTTAATTAGGGCTTTATATTATTTTTAGTGGTTCTTGAGTCGTTTAGCTTTGTTTTCTAGGTTATTTTTCTTATTTTAGGGTTTTTGTGTTCTTCTTTTGATTTTATGTTTAATTGGGTTCAATGGTTTTAATTGATTTAAGGTTGGTGAAATTCTTGGGTTTTTATGTTGAAAGGTCTTATTTAATAGGTGGTTTGATGATGTGAATTCAACTAAGGCATGGAGGCCAAAAAGGAGCTCCAAGAGGCAAACATTTTGGAATGGTCGCCATCTCTTGGCCATCTCTGTGCCATCCCAGCGCCATCCATCTCCCAGCAGCCATCCTAGCGCCATCCATCTCCCAGCAGCCATCCTAGCGCCATCCATCTCCCAGCAGCCATCTCTTGGCCATCTCCTGGCCATCTCCCAGCCATCTTTACAGCCATCCCAGCGCCGTCCTCGCGCCATCTCTGTGCCATGTGCAGCCAGCGCCCAAGCCAGCCGCACTGAACCACACCGAGCCGCACCGAGCTGCCTTGAGCCATCCTGGTCAACACGGTCAAAATTGGGTCAAATCCGGGAATTTTAAGCTTTTTTGGCTAATTTGGCCCATTTAAACCCAATTAAATTAGTATAAATAGACTGCAACTCTCATTTTTGTAAAAACACCTCCTCCCAACCCATGCTTGGGTTTGGGACTTAATTTTCTCTCTCTAGATTTAATTTTCAAACTTTGCCTTGGGTTTGTAAGCTCAAGAAGGATTCAAGTACTCCCTTGAATTTTTAATTCCTTGCAATTTCAATCAAGCTTTTAGATTCTCCTTTTAATTCAAGTAAGCTTTCTTTATTTTTATGCTTTGTTCTTCATTTACATGCTTGTTCTTCATTTTATACTTTTTCTCTTAGCACCTTGATTTCTTACTTGATCTTAAGAATTGGCTATGGAATCTAGATGAGTGACACATCTAGATCATAGATCAAGTCTTAGATTGTCTTGATTTTGAGTTGTTCTTGTGTTTTATTTGCAATTTTATTTCCATGCATAGTTTTAGGTTAAATTCTAGATCTACTCTTTATTGCTTGTTATTTTCCTTAAAGTTTTGAACTTTCTTGTTAATTTCCATTGCTCTTTACATCCACGCTTTCAATTTTTGCTAATTTACATTATTTGAGTTTTTATGCATAGTTGTACCTTGTGCTTGCATGCTTGTACTCGGTGAAACATTGTATTTTCTTGCTTATTTTCATTATTGATTTGAATTTTCGATTTGAGTCATACGACGAGGCATCCTACCAACTTGCACTTTCATTTTCTAGTTTAGTTTAGCTATTTTAATTATTTTATTTTCATTTTTTCCTTTATTTTTCAAGCTTAAAACACATTGATTACTTCAATCGAATCGATTTCCGATAATACCAAGCCATGAACCCGTTCAATATATTTCAACACCACTAAAACTCTTCTAACAGAACACTACAGTTGTTACTCGGCCTCAGGCCCAGTTTTTGTTCAAGTTTGGGAAGGGAGTTAAGTTTAGTTTCGGCCACCATGTTTTTGATATTGTCACTAAATTTGCCACATCAAGGTCTGCTGCCTCGTTGTGTTTTCCTTCTTATATTTTCAGCCTGTTAAAGAGCCAAGGTCTGACGCTTCACCCAGATGATGTGCTCACTGCTGATGCGGATTGGTTCGCTTTTCGAGGCCAACACACTACTGGTGCAAGGGTGCTCGATTTGCCTTGGCAGGCTCCTGCTCCTGCCGATGTTGCTAGTGATGTTGAGAAGGACGATCCCAACATGGTTCGCATTTCTGCGCAGCTTCTGCGTGCGCATGTTACTTCCATAGATTTGCAGATCTCTAAACTGCAGGCACTTCGTTGCTCGTTGTTGGAGGCCCTTTCCCTTTCTGGTCAAAAAGGGGGAGAGAGTGACGCGAACGTAGGGGGAGAAAGTGTTGCTGGAGAAGATGAGGAGGATGAGGATGTTGCTGATGTTGCCGGAACTGAGAATGCTGGTGATGCTGAAGATGTTGTTGCCGCCGAAGCCTTGGCGAGCCTTGCTCTAGAGAAGAGGCGTAAGCGAATTCGAGCGCGCAACAAGGTTTTGAAGAAAATGATGAAACTGAGGGAGAAGAAGAAGAGGAAGAAGAGTGGTGAAGGAACTTCGACATCTCCTCGACGGTCGAAGAGGATTCGAAGTCATTAAGTTCCTTTACTCTGTTTGTTTTGAGAAACCTGTTTTGTTTGAACAATGTTGGTTTGTAATGTTGGTTTGCGTGTTAACAACATTGGGTGTTTTATTTAGGGGGAGTTTTCTATCTTAGGGGGAGTTAGTTTTTTATTTGTGTTTGCGTCTTAGTGTTTTGTCCAGAAAGGCAAAAGGGGGAGATTGTTGAGGAATTTATTCTTGGCAATAATTCCTATTTTGTTATTTGCCTTTCTTGGGCACAAAATAAGTTGGGAAATTAGATATAGGTCAATATTATGTTTCCTAATTTATGCACAAGACTTTAATTATTCCTAGATTGTGTTTAGGATTTGTTTTTAGGATTTTACCAAGTTTAGGATTCTTAGTTGTCTATTTAAGATATAAGTATTCCTACACTTGGTTCACGGTTTTTACTTAGAGTTTTACGCATGGATTCCTTGAGGAGAAGAACACACGCACGACGCAAGGAAGACGCACAAAAGAAGAAGAACACGATAGAGTTACTTGGAGCCAACGATCGTGATAAACAAGATCTTTGAAGTTGTGTGACCAACGAAGAAGATCTTGCTATTCCGGCAACAAGTATTTAGTATCAAGTTTTTTGATATTTAGTTTTCATATATTACTTTATATTGTGTATTGAACGTGAAGTGAAAGTAATATAGTTTTCGGGTTTGTACACCCAAGTTCACAAGTATTTACTTGTGAACTGAATTTGTTTAATCGTGTTCTCTATTTTAAATTTCCGCTGCATAACTTTACGTTATTTTAGTCGATGTTGTTAACTAGTGTTGTTAACATTGATTAACAACATCGTAAATCTGATCCTTATTTTTAAAAACCATAGACCTTCTAATTTTACACTACCTCTTCACTACTTGTTGATCAATATATTCAAATTGTACTTGTTAGTACTGCTTTACTCGATAACTCTGGATTAGGTGAATATATTGCTAGTATGTTGAGTAAACGGGTCAAATGTTTTCTGTACATTTTCGACGTTTTTTTGATTGCAAAAATATTAGACCTGGATTATAGGATGGAGGGTTTACAAAATTTACTTAAAGTTTATTACGATGCATTAGAACCTTTTTATAAGCTTCAAATATTGCAATTCCTAGCCCTCTTAGTGTTGCTAACCAAGCACACAAATCTTTAATTCAGCTTTTTAAAAATTACAATGAATCTTTTAGTGATGTTAATGTGTCTCCTTCCCCCACCATTTCTAATATAAGACCCAACGACCCTCGACAAGCTCTAGCCCCTTATATGAGGATAACTGAGGATACTAAGCGAAAACGACAAAGGGCTAGTGATAGTCGATCAATGGAATTAGACAGTTATTTAGGGGTTTTTGAACCGACTTCAGTTCCAAAAAAGTCGAATGGTATTACTAACGATCTTGTGCAGTTTTGGTCGAAAGTGGCCAGTATTTTTCCTACACTCTCTAGAATTGTCAATGAGGTTCTTGTCGTTCCTGTCGGAGCAAAATGAAGATAATGTATTTGGCAAGCCCGTAAAAGTTGTTCTCTGGTCTTGTTGGAATAACCATAGGAGCTCACAACAGTTTCTGTTGAACAGACCTTCAGCACGAGAGGCTATATGTTAGATGAGCGTCAGTCTACCTTAACAGCCAGAAATCTTGAAAATCAAATATTGATGAACGACTGGGTGAAAGCCGAATCGTGAGAATGCAATTGTATGAAGGTGAAGAGAGTGATTATTACGATACCACTAAGGAAGCAACGACAACGACGAATAGGTAAGTAGGTAAGTGAGGTAAGTATAAGAACTACTTGAACTTTGATTCCTTTTCGAGGATATGTAGTCAATTTAATTCTAATATTAAAAGTTAAAATTTAAGTTTAATTTCTAATATTAGAATTAAACTCAAGTCTTTTTTTTAATAAGTTGGGTCAAGTGGTTGGAAAGTAGAAGATAAATCTCAAATAACTTGAAAGGTCTAGGGTTCGAACCCTTGTCAACACCCTTATAAAGGGTTAGCGATACCACTTGAGCTACAAGCTCGTGGTAATTAAACTCAAGTCTTTCTTTTTAAATTATTTTTTTCAAAAAAAAATCGAATTACGTGAACTTTGATTCATTTATGAGGATACGTAGACAAGTTAATTCTAATATTAAAAGTTAAAATTTTAATTTTTAATATTAGAATTAAAATCAAGTCCTTTTTTTAACTTATTTTTTTCCAAAAAAAAAAAAAGAAAACGATCGACTGCTATGCAATCGATCGGCTGCTTTTCTGCCGATCGACAAAATTTCAGTCAATCGACTGCCTCGACTGCCTTTGCAAAACCAAAACTCCTTGTCCTTCAATCGATCCAGCATCCAATCGACTGCCTTTTAAAAACAAAAAAAATAATAAAAAAATCGACGATTTAATAGTAACCTTAATCGAATTAATTGTAACCTTAATTAATTCTTAGTCAGTTAGATTACGATTAAGCAAAAATCAATTAAATTAATTACCGATTAATTAACCGTTCGGTTCCGGTTCAACACGTCTATTATTATCCTATGGGGAGGAAAGATCGGTCGTCGAAGAAAATTGGGACTCTTCCCTAATTTCACTGCCAAAAGAGAAACTTTGACATCAATCGATCGGTGATGGTGAAACGCAGGAGCAAAGCGACGCCTTCCAGCCCCGGCTTACATCGCCGGAGAGCGAGCCACCGCCATCAGGCTCCGACCAGAACGAGCCACCACCATCATTGCCAGAGCCACGTTCCAGTTACTCGGAAGACCCGACCCACTTCGATCTCACCGACCCCCCAACTATTGCTTGCGACCAAGGACAAGAAGCTCCACCGAGAAATTGTGGTTAACAATCGGAAACGCACACCACCCCTGCCTTCCTTTAGAGGTGAAAAGGTGCGTCATTTTACTACCCTTTGTCTTAGAAGTGGAATTACATTGTGAATTCTGCCTCTCCTTTTTTTTTTTTTTTATATCCATAACCTAATAGTTCCAAATTGATTTATCAGACCGAGGATGCTTTGTCCAGTAAGTGGTATTTAGTAGCTGCTAATTCGAGCTTTTCTTTTTCTTTTTACCTGCGGTAATTCTTGTCAGGTGATTTTGTCTTCCTTTGGAGAATGGAGTTCGAGAGGGTAGGATTTTGATGCACGAGTGTGCTTGTAAATCTCACTGCTCAGTACAGCAATGCATTCAAGATCGGGGAATACGGCATTCTCAGATGCAATATGAAGAGTTCCCGACCCGGCAGAATTGGACAAATTCTATCTATCCTCAGAGCCGACTTACAAAAGGAACTCAATGCGAAGAATCCGGATCCGGGACCAATGGGTGATTTCTATCCCTGCTTTTGACTATTTATTTATTTGATCTGTGATGGGGGCAAATTTCTCCAAGTATGTTGTTTTGTGATTTGATAAGGGATTCTTAGTCTTTGCTGTGTGATTATTAAAAAGCCAAGGAGGAGTATGAATTAGTTTTACTTTCTCTCTCTCTAGTACCTCTAGTCCCTCTTCTTTCTACTAACTTTGGAGACTGTTTACCCTTACTCGAAAAGGGGCTATTTAATGCAATCCGTTTTTGGGTCGTATCATGGATAGCCAATTCTGTGTCCCTTTTCGAGCTCTTCTCGATTTGGATGGAGTCGAAATATGTTTTGTGTGCATGTTCAGTCTTGGGTGCCGCCGACAACTTAATGGGGATGTGTAGCAAAACTAGCCCATTCGATATCCAGGGTTGTCAAATATTAGGGCTTATTAAACAAAAAAAATAAAAGGGTTGGGTCCCAATTCAAATTCCCTAAAATTACCGGACCCCATCATAAAAGACCACAAAATTCGAGAAAACAAGTTTTTTTAAAATCTTAATCCTAAACCACACTTACTAATCTATATAATTTAAATTTAAAATAAAAATAAAAATACAACATTCATTTTTTTCAACTAACATTTGAATATGTAATTTGATTTTTATCATCACCGTATTTACCCAAATTATGAAAATCTAGTTTACTAAAAATAAAATATCGTAATTTTGTAAATTATGTAAGTACAAATTAGTTTCCACATTACTTTCTTACAATTCTGTATTAAGTAAATTTTTTTTATAATACTTAAACTTTTCCATATTTGGAATTTGAAAATGGGAGTAAACCTTTTTGGCTTCTAATTTTAGACTCAGGGCTTTATGTGTGTGTGCGCGCTCACTGCAAAAATTTACCACCTTCTTCATTGAATTCCTTAGGATCCCCTGCACATGAAATTTACGAAAATGGCACAAACATCTTTGATACATTTTTGATCAAGTTTAAGAAAAATAACACCGTTGCTATGAGAAGCCTTAGTTCATCGATAGATCCCAGATTCAATTCATTGTCACTCAGACTTGATAATTTCCATAATTTAATCCATGTTACAACAAAAATAAGTTTACAGAGAAAGTTAACATTGAAACTAATATCTCAGCTCGAGTATTGCAGAAATCTGAATTTTACTTAATACAAGTGAGTTCATAACAATTGACGATAATACTCTTAAAAAAGTGGTTAATTGGAGGTTTTTTTGGAAGTGAAATGGATTTTAATAAGATTTTCTTTATTGAATGACAAGCTCATATGAGATAGTCTCACTGTACACTTGAACATGACGAATCCAAATCAAAGTAAATGTGAATTTCTCATGAAAAAAATTAAAAAAGAAATAACTAGTTGCGGGCCCCACAAATAAATCCTGCCGAATGAGATCCATTGTTAGAGTTAACCCAGCTTGTACATGTTATTTCCTGTATTCGTAATCATTTCAAATATATGCAACAGATTAACAGCTAATGTCTCCTTCAGATACATTGGTTACATTTTGAGCTAAAGTAGAAGTTAACTCGCCATATAATGCCATGGAATCTTGTCTACTGCACATCCATCACACACTTCCTATTGATCATATCCTCCGCATTGACAAACAACAACAATCATTCCGCTACACATGCAACAAGGCCCCACCATCCAATCTAGAAACACAATTGAAGAATATAGACATTAGTTAGGCTTCAGATTTCATAATGTTATTATCAATTACAGACAAAACCTTATATATCAAGAACATAATAATAATAATAATAATAATAATAATAATAATAATAATAATACCAAAGTGAAATCAAAATCTATTAACATTTCAAGTTACCTTTTTTTGAACATCCAAAGTAATCCACCATGTCGAGCATGTTCAAGATCTCTATGGGTGCCGCGCATCACAATGACTTTTACCGGAATACCCGGGTTTTGTTCGTCTTTTGTGCTATGAATTGTTGCAGATCGATGTTTCCATGAATCAAAGTGATCTAGCGGCTCACAATAGTAATGAAAATATAAATTGGCTAAATTTAGTTTGTCGACATTGACCACGCTGATTACGAAACAAGCCCACTGAGGTTTGATGTATCCTAAGCATGCCGGGCTGTGAAGAAGTGGCTGTCGAAAATCTCTGAAAAAAAAATTATTTATAAAACTATTTTCAAATATAAGAATTATAATTTACAATGGATATCTTCTTACCTTTTGAAGTGGTTTTCAAGCACCCTGTAGTTCACCACTGAGTATTTGTGTTTAGAAAAAAACAATAGGTGGGTGCTGTCAAAATTTGGAACTTTGAATTCTATCATCATATTAATCATGTGCTTTTGCGTATATTGCTGGACTCCGTTGTTTGATAACCACCACACTATAAAAATAAATTTAAACAGTAAGTCATATTTTTTCTGAATTTGGGTAGTTAGTAGACAAAAAAAAAAAGAAGCATTTATATCTGTTGTATTTATTATCTAAATAATAAAAGAATAACAAAGTTTTTTTTACCTGTGAGATTTCCCCCACAGCATGGGTCATGCACAGAAGCCCCGACCAGAGCTCGGCAAACACATAGTGATGCCTCGCTGAGGGTCATATCCGAGCGAAAGTTTACTAAGTCCTTTGCACCAGTCAACCCGGAGCCAATTGCATGAAGTGGAGAATCCTTCAATAGATGCATCTCCGTTTGGATACCATCTCCAATATGGTATAAAACGTGCTCCTGAAAAAATATATATATAAAAAAATAAAAAGCTAAATTTGCTAATAATAAAATTCTTTTATAGCTATATTTATTCCGTAAAAAAAATTATACTAACTTTGTTTGGATTCTATACATTATAATTTATATGAAAAATATTAGTAAATTGTTAAATTAAATATATTAACTAAATATAATATTTACCATGATATTTGGGTGACGGCCCACCAAAAGGAGCTCACAAACTCCTGCAATTCCACTCTGTTTGAGGAATAAATCTATCGAAGACGCTGCTTCCTCCACATTCTGTAGTGTCTGTTAAAACATATTAAAAAAATATATATAAATCTATTCTAAACTATTATCCCTCCTATTATATAAAAAGAGATGGGGTGTTACTGTAGCTGCTCCTACGACTGACAGTGGGGTGAGGGATTCCCTGTTCCCCGTGAGGATCTGTCTCGAATGGGGCAGGGATGGGGATTGTGTTGCCCACCCCGTTGCTTTATATATATATGTGTGTGTGTGTGTGTGTAATTTATGAAATTGACCCGCTTAAAATTCTTAATGATCATGATTTATGAACTTGTAGATCAGAATCTTGTGGCAAACTAATGAGAGAGAAAAAATAAGTTCAAGATTAAACTTGTGAGATGAATCATGTCAACTTTCGTACATTGTCTATTCTTAAAAAAAGATTATACAGGGGTGCATTATGTCTACAAGGTTAATCAAATGATGGTCTTTATATCAATCTTTTAAGCTAATGTGTAAGTTTTATGTATATGTGTATTTCATTTTATTTTTATTTTTATTTTTAAGCAAGATAAGTGGGTGGGTGTGTGAAAACAAGGCTGGACGAACATTCTCACTGTGCACTTTGAGTCAGTTTTAATATCTGATTATATAAAAAAAAAAAAAAAAAAAAAAGAAAGAAATAATGTTGTTGTATTAACTTTCAACTTAAAAAATTCATGAATTTTTCATGATAATCATAGAATAGGATGCAAGTGCCCACCTGGATTCAGGGGTGATGGGGTTTAGGACTGTGAAGGTAACATAATACAATAGCCTATATCAATCTAGCATTTGCAAATAATTAGAAGTAGTTTTAATTTTTCTTTTTATTTTTTTAATTTTAATTTTTAATTTTTATTATTTTAGATATTGATGAATGCAAGGAAAAGGCGGCATGTGAATGTAGGGATTGCAAATGCAAAAACACATGGGGAAGTTACGATTGCAGTTGTTGTGGGCACTTGCTCTACATTCACGAACACGACACGACACTTGTATTAGTAAGTATTTTCATCCAATATTATTAATCAATAATCCTTTTTTTAGTTGCTCTCGAAAGCAGCTACTATAATATATAATAATATTACGAGGCTCCTATATGCAGGTCAGGATACTAAAATCCTTTTTCTCACCAGTGTTCTTCTACTCTTTTCTCCTTTTGAGGTCGAATCTGGTGAAGAAAGGTTGGGAAAAAACAAATTGGAAGGGGTCGGTTCGATGTCTTCACTAGGTGGATTTTTTATTATTTTTTTAATATGTGAAGGACTTGATAATGAACTCAGGGCTCGTTTGGTTGGGAGGACAAGATGGGATAGAGGCGGATATCCTGCCTTATCCTGCATTTGGTTTATATGATTCGGGCCCGTGATAAAACTACGGCCCAGGATAGAATCCAGCTTTTTCGTGATAATTAATCCATGGGTGATTGCCCGGATATAATTATCCAATTTAGTTCGAGATCCGAAAGTACATCTCTACCCCTCAACAGTGTTAATTTTTGACAATCTTACCCTGATGGCAATGATTAATTACGATCTAACCTTTACACATTGTCGTATCTCACTGCTCATCTACAATTGGGTGAAGTTGAAGTTCAATTGAATCGAAGGTAATAAACCCTAATCTATAAATCTGTCTCGGTCCGTTTATCTTGTGTTCTTGTGGTAAATTTGTAGGCCCAGATGTGAAAAAGTGTGGTATTTTTATGCATCTAGTTATATGTGTGTGTTTATGTCTCTGTATGTACACCAGATTATACATACTCCTCCTCTTTAACTTGCTCCGCCGCATCAAAAAGAAACCCATAAACCGTATGAATTATCCCACATCTCATCTTATGAATTATTCCTGTTAATCTTCTATATTTCCTTGAAAGGGGTGCTCAACCTACAGGAACTGTTCAGACACACTGGAGTGATGGTGGTTTGATTTCTGTTTCTTTGGTAACATCAGCAACATTAGATTCTTAGTTTCTGCGTGTTCATTTATTTATTTTTTCTTCGTATTTTATGATTTTTGTTGTGTTAGACAAAATTGATGAATTAATAGTGTTTCTTATAAGATGATTTATTTAAGTGTTAAAAGCTTAAGGGGTTTTCACTTGGTTTCCTGTTTTCTGGAACTTTTGTCTATATTTAATTGTGTTATTATCAGTCAAGTCAAGGGGTCTTATTTGGGCATATTTTTCAAATTCACAGCAAAAATAGATCCACAAAAGGTGTTACGCCCTTTCAGTTTGGAAATCAATTCTATCGGATTCTGAAAATAACAGTTCCAAAACAAGGAACTTGAAGGCTTTGCATGATTTCCTGGTGACAATATACCTTTCAATCTCAATCATCTGAATTCGTTGACAATGCATATGTGCCATTACGTTTCAAATTTTCTTGCTGCAGAAGATAGAGTTTTTTTGCATTCTAATGTTTACTTTTTTCTCACTATAATGTTGGTTGAATTGCAGAACACATGCTTTTTTATGCAAGTGAAAAGTATCCATTGGAGGACAGTTACTCAACACACATTAGCGAGGTATCTTTAAATTTTTGTAGTTTAATAATCTCATTCTCCCTGGAAATAGACCTTTCATTTTGGTCATATTGCTTCGGTTTCCCATTATTGTCCCTTGATTTTAAATTAATAAATAAATGACTTTGTGTAATAACTGGATGCTTTATTTAACGCTCTAGCCAATGACAATGACTGTATAATTCATGTCTTATTTCTAGCATGGTGGCAGTACAAATGCTTTCACGTCATCTGAACACACCAACTACTACTTTGATGTYAACCCAGACTGCTTTRACGAAGCATTGGACAGGTATTAAATGTTTATTTCCCACAAAGTGCTCTCTCTCTGTTTTAAATTTTAAATATTGGTTGTCCTAGATGGGTGGATTAATTATGTTATACATCCAGATTCGCTCAGTTTTTCATCAAACCACTGATGTCGGCTGCTGATGCTACACCAGATAAATAAAAGTGGTCGACTCTGGTTGGCATTCGATCTTGTATTTTTTAGAAAACCAGAAGAATTTACTGTCCGATGTTTGGAGAATGAATCAGGTACGTTTCATTTTCCAGGCTTCCTCGTTAGCCAAAGGATGATGAAATGTTATTCACCTTATATTTTCTCGGATTTCGTATATACTGTTTGGTTTCTAAAATTTATTCTTATTTTGATTCAGAAAGATGGTGAATGAATGTTCCTTTTCTCTCCTTTGTTTAACGATGAAACCATTTTATGTTATCGTTTATGAGAATATAATTCTCCATTTCCATTTATGATTCTGCAGAATGAAAAGAACTAATCAACTTTTGTTTAAAATTTCTTATACGCACAGCTTCAGAAACGTCCCTCCTAATTTGTCCCTGTTTTCAATCAGTCGCAACAAACGTGAGACATTGTTATCCCAATAGTGCTATCACGAGACACCATATTAATTTGTCCAATCCCGTCCTCCCAACCAAACGAAAGTTTAGCAAACTAAGCCATTCCGGATCACCCTAAATGTCATGGTCGTATTTAATTCTGCTCTTAATTAAGAAATATAATGTCATTGGACAATGTTAAATTTTTTACTTCATGTGTTGGACAGTTTATTTTATGATGTATCAAAATAAAAATTGGATTGTATTTTCAAATTATTATTATAGTTGAAAATTGCGTTTAAGTGTTGATTAGATATCTTACCTGTGCATCCAAATATGCCCATAGATCGTAATTCTTTTTTCCATCACCACAAGCTGTTATGACGACTCCCGGAATGATTTCCTTCATTTTGACGTTGTCATCGCCCTGCCAGATCCTCACGTCCTCCCCGTCAGCTAAATTAAAATTTAATTATTAAAAAATTGAAATAAAATTAATCAATAATGATAAAAATTAATCAATAATGTAATTATGATAAACGATAATAAAATCTTACCGGTGCATCCCGTAGTAGTACCACGTGAGTCAACCCCGATCACAGGTACACCCTCAGCGTAAGCAACGATGACGATTGTACCTAAATTCATATTATGACCTGAAAGCTGGGCCTAAACAGAAAAATATTAGGCATGCTCGAATTGCGCAATTTTAACCAAAAACGAAATAAAAAATAAATAATTCCAAAAAAAAAAAACTTTGCACTCCAATCTGCTACTAGACATATCTTTGGAAAAGGAAAATAAAAAACAAAAAAAAATGCCATAGAACAATAACAAAAGAACAAAATGACGAACATGACTCTAATGTAACCCCAAACGCGATTAATTACAGTTACAAATTTCCCCAAACACGATTCAATCCCAAAAAATTAATTACAGGGAAAATATATACAAACAAAGTTTGACGAGCATTAAAGAGAATGTGAAAAGGGACAGAGAGAGAAGAACATACAGAGGATCCAACCGCCGAATTGGGTGCTAGAGAGAGAGAGCAGGTGGCGCTAATTAATGACGCTTCTAGAGAGAGAGAGT
Organism: Phtheirospermum japonicum; assembly: GCA_014905375.1. Taxonomy (NCBI): domain Eukaryota; kingdom Viridiplantae; phylum Streptophyta; class Magnoliopsida; order Lamiales; family Orobanchaceae; genus Phtheirospermum; species Phtheirospermum japonicum. The sequence goes on from BMAC01000494.1 coordinate 422,000, forward strand.
GAGAGAGGGAGAGAGAGCAGAGAGCAGTTAATTTTTGTCCTTTCTGGAAACTCGACGTTTGATACGAATTGAAGCGAAGCTTGTGTAACAAATAACAGAGAATGTGAAAAAAAATTGACGCAGAGTGACAAAGAGAGCATACAGGGAGAAAGACAGAGAGAGAGGCTGGCGGTGTTGTTGTTTCTGCCTGCCTGGGCTTTTGAATTTGCTGATAATAGTAGAAAAAATAACAAAGAACGAGGCTTATTATATAATCACGGTAAGTGAGAGAGAGAGAGAGTGGCGGGAAAGTGAGAGAGAAAGCAAAACGGTTAATTTGTTAACCGGATGTGGACCCAGAAATGCACGATTAATTATTTGTCCTTTTGGAAATCGACGGTTGATACGAATTGAGGCGAATTGTGAAGCAACAAGTATTGGAGATTGAAATGGAGGAATTACAGGTGTGTTTGGTGTGTTTAATTTCAGAGCCCAAGCCCACACCTGCTGCTTCTTGTCTTTGGCTTGAATCTCTTCATTATGATTTAACCAGTAAGCATATATTCGTGAGTTCATGAGTTTTTTCCCGGCGATTGTTTTCTTTGAAAAATAGTGTTATGAATTTTTGAAAGAGTGGGGCAGTTTGGTAAATAATATCTGGTTGGGTTTTTACCTATATACCGAGTTACGTGATTTGCGATTCCAAATCTGTTACATAGTTAAATAATTATAAAAGTACCAAAAAATGTTAACAATAATTCCATGTTACCATAGTTAAATAATTATAAAAGGAGGAATTGTCAAATACTCCCTAAGATTTAGATGAATTTGTCAAATAATCCAACTTGTAGATTTAAGTCAAATGATCCCTCCTTTTTGCTAAATAGTCCAAAATTGTGATATAAATATACCACAATACCCTTACTATTAAAATAACTAATAATAATAATAATAATAATAAAATAGTCCACCACCTGCTGCCGCCGCCGCCCGCCTCCCGCCGGAAAATTTTCCGCCGAGATTTTTTCTTTTTGACCACTAGCATCTTGGTTAGTGTATTAGTTTATGGACAGAAGAGTATTGGTTATTGTGTACGGGAGTATTGGTTTCTTGCAGTGTAAAAAAAACCTAATACTTCTTACGACGTCACCTACCACTTAAGAAAGAAATACAGAGCAGAAAGAAGAGAAAAAGAAAGAAGTAAAGGAGCTAAGCTATTCATATTAAACACCAACACATGTCATTAGGTTTGAAATACCCCTACATTGTATTACAAATATCGATACCTCGCAGCACAAGAACCAACACATTGGTATGCACAACCTAATACCATCCACATTTTACATTTCAGAACTTGCAAAACACTACAACAATTGCACGTGCAGATGACTTCATGTACTTCCTCATAAATACGCATTTGAAATCACTATTCTCCCTTACAGGCCAAGAATCATCTGGTAAAATTAAAGAATATATATATATATATATATATTTCAGAGCACAAACACACATACTCCACATACAGAAAACACAATACTTCATAGCACAAAAACACATACTCCACATACAGAAAACCAATACTTCAGAGCATAAACACACATACTACACAAACAGAAAATAAAATACTTCATAGAACAAAAACACATACTCCACATACAGAAAACCAATATCATCAGAGCACAAACACACATACTCCACAAATAGAAAACGAATACTTCAGAGCACAAACACACATACTCCACAAACAGAAAATGAATACTTCAGAGCACAAACACACATACTCCACAAACAGAAAACCAATACCTCATAGCACAAAAACACATACTCCACAAACAGAAAACCAATACTTCATAGCACAAAAACACATACTACACAAACAGAAAACCAATACATCATAAATATAGAAAGTGATTAATAGGTTTACATTGTTTCAATCTTTTGCATTGAGTGAGAACCCTTTGTTCATTATTACACAAAGAATAATTATAATCTCTCAAATGTAGATTGTTTCTTAGTTATGTAATAAAACTWTCCAGAATAAAACCTACTGAATGGGCATTGAATTAACTTAAGTATCAGCCCGATCGATCTGCCAAGATGCTGCAGCATATCAGCCCATTAGATTCTACAAAACTCAAATTTAACAAAAGCTAGACAACGATTCACATAAATCAACCTGTTCGTCTTTAGCAAGGGCGTGGAGCAGCATGTTGTACCCGAAGCTGTCCAGATTATACCCTTTCCTCTGTATTTCTCCATACACCTTCAGTGCTCGATGCAAATCGTTTGCTCTCAAGTAGGCCTGGAGAAGACACTTGTAGGTATAACAGGTCAAATTCAATCCCCACTTCTTCAACAAGTCCAAACACTTGTGAAATCCATCAACACCATCAAAAGCACCAATCAATATATTAACGGTGGAGATGTTGCCAACGGCCCCTAATTTCTCCATTAGATTGATAATTTCATTCATTTTATCAATCCCGTCGGGGAGAGACGATTTCGAGAGAATCGACAAAATGCGGTTGTAGGTGAAAGCATCGTGTCGAAAATTCGGGATATGTGAGGGGCAGAAGTGGAAAAACTCAAGGGGTAGGGTTGGGGATTTTAGGGCTTTGAGGATTTTGGAGACCTCGGAGGGCATTGGGGTGATGTTTATGGTTTGCAGGAACTTGGAGAGGTCGAGGAAGGGGTCCGGCGCTGATGCGGAGAATTTTGATTGGAGGATCTTGGCTACTTGGCAGATGAGTTCAGGGAGGGGGAGAGGGTAGCCGCGGACGTCGGAGGTGAGGTTAGGAGCGGTGACGGAGACTTCTATGGCGGAGTAGCGGCCTTTGTTGGCTGTTTTCACGACTTTACCGGTGTATTTAGTGGCATAGCCACGGTGGAGTGAGGGGAGGAGACGGTGGTGCATGGTGAGAGGCGGCGATGGAGAGGCGGTGGTGACGAATTAGGTTTTGAGAGATCGTGGGAGATTGGTGTTTGTAGGATAGAATAACTGAGTTTGAGGTTAAATTGGTAATTGTACAATTGTGTCTGGAGTATTTGGCATTTTCTAAGACTAGTTGGGGTATTTGACAAAGACATTTTTCTAGGGGGAGTATTTGGCAATTCCACCTTATAAAAGTACCTAACCATGTTAACAATAATTCCATGTTTACGAGATTCCCCCCCTAAATATAAGCCCTCGCATAGAAAATATACCAAAAATAACAATTTTAATGTGTTGCATACATATTTATTGCGCAAGCAACTCAGACGAAACTGTAACGTAAAATTCCTCCAATCTCTCTCGCAGAAGGTTTTTTGACTGGCGATGATATTAATTGGCATGACAAATAATCGTTGGAGATGTAATAGCAACATTGAACTAGAAAAAGGGACGTATGAATACAGGGGAGAACAACTGAAGATAACACGCAAAAATCTTGGAAAAAATTGCAGAAAAAGTGAATCGGCAGGGCTCCTCGAGAACGGAGATCAACGGTAAGTTCGATTTTTTAGTTTATTTTATGTCTAATCTATTTGATATGTTTTAATTTTTTATTTAGAGCTTCTTAAATACTTTTGTTATCTGACGTATGACATATGAATTTTTTATTTTATTTTTTTTGTAATTCATCCATGGTTGCTAGAGGTACACCTAATACATACAGAAATGATGTTTGATTACTTGTTCGATCCTCTTATTTTATAAGTTCATAAAGAATCGAATAGGATAAACATACTATTTTTATGACGTTTAAGTTAAAACTGGCAGCATGTTAGTTAAAAAGTTTATCTGCGAATAATAAAAATGTTTGTTGATCATGGAAAAGATGTGCGTCGTCAATGTGCACAAATCAGTTATTTCCGTGTGTTCTTTGAGATTTCAGTTTTCTGGTATTTTTTTTTGTTTTTTAAGTTTAAAATTTTGTTTTCATATGTCAACTTATCCAGACACTATATAACAGATAGGAATTAAGAAACTAAAGACAATCAGTTATTTCTCTAGAAGCTAAAGGCCTTTTCGAGGCCGACCGAAGATGTTAGGAGCAATTTGTCGTCTTCTCAATATCTTCTTTTCTCCTTGCTTATATACAGGCTCTTTCATTCCTTCTTCGTCTTCGATCTTGTGCATATTTTTTGAAGAAACCTCGGGATAGTTTCCTTTCAATTCTGTTTGGATTTATTTAACGTTTATTTGCTTACTTAATTTATTTATTTTTTTGTTATAATTGTATCGTGGATTTATCTACGGTTTATTTGCTTACTCAATCTGGTAATCCGTCGGACGATAATGTTTTACCATTTTTTTGAATGTAAAGAAAGAGAGCTTAATGTAGGGAAATATATTTCTTATGGGACATATATATATATATGCATAATGTAGGCTGATCTAGAAGTAGACGATATTAATGGGAGTTTTGCAACTACATAGAAAAAAGTTTTCCAATCTGGATTTTCACCCAGATTAGTTTAGATATAGCTATATTTTTATTTTATTTTTTGCATAATGAATAAGAACTGATGAATCTTTTCATTTTCTTAGATTTTGCGTCGGTTAAAAAATGACCAATATATTTTGTGTTTATCTTTTATTTTTTTCAGTGAATGGCTACGACACTCATTTTGGTACATCATAGTGGTGAGTGGGATCAAAACAACAACTACGTTAAATTCGAGGTTGTGGTAGTTGCGGTTAACAAAGGTTCAAATTATGAAGATTTCTATAGGCTTATTGCAGCTCAATTGAAAATTAATACGAGTGATAGACATATTGTGTTGAAGTATCAACTTAAGGATTCGTATCCGCCGATTGCAATAGAAAATGACGCATGCTTAGAGTTCTACAAGGAATTGAGGGTCAACGAACCTGATTATACAAAATTCCCAGTGTGCGCGACAATTAATAGGTTAATGCACGATGTTGTGAGCTACATCCCGGCAGCTGGAGATGTATCGAGTGGGTGTAATCTAAATTCAACGAACATTCAACATTTGAGGGATGCGATACTGATACGTAGAACCCCACCAGAATCGAGTGTATTTAATTTTGCAAACGAGGCGGCGAATGAAATAGTGGATGATGTTTATTCATTCAACAAAAAACTGAGTGATCCACCCGTTGACAAAAATAATGGCGTGCATGATGATCTTGAGCACGGTGACGTTAACACGGGGCAGATGTTCAATAATGAAGAAATTTTAAAATCAGTGATGACGAATCAGTGTTTTAAAATCAGTGATGCAGAATCAGTGAACGCGGCCTTAAGGTTTGCAAGGGAGTTGCCTGTAACGACTCTCCTAGAGTGTTTGAGGGCGTTGCAACAAAAGTGGAATGTTGTGAACAGTGATGAAGCAAAAAGCACTTTCACGACGTTGACTCAGAAGGGGCAAGATATGATAGAAGAAAGTTATAAGATGTCATTGCGTATGACGGTTAGTACTTATTTTGTTTTTAGAATATATGTGTTTATAATCTTGTAACTCTTGATGTTTATTTGTTTGATATGTTAGGTTCAACGATCGAATGATAGAATATACCAGGTGTCGTTTGGTCAATCAGTTTTTGTGGTCGACTTGCAAGAGAGATCATGCACGTGCAAGCGGTTCCAAATGGATGAACTTCCCTTTGCACACGCTCTAAGCGTATTGAGAGGGTGGAATGAAGATGCGATTCCGTATTGTTCGAAGTATTACTATAAGGAGTCTATGGTGGCTACGTACGCCGAGTCCGTTTATCCTATTCAGTGTGATGGGTCATGGACATCACAAGATGTTGTCAGCGATGACATCGTTCTCCCTCCAATCGGACGAGTAAGATCAGGTAGGCCGAAAAGGCTGCGGACACCTTCTGTAGGCGAGTACACCCAAAAAACAAAATGTGGGAGATGTGGAATAAGAGGACACAACATGAAGACATGTAGGGGTCTTCCTTCAACTGGATGATCTATTTTTTAAAACATTGGATATGAATAAAAATGTTTGTCTAATGCCCATAAGTATGAATATAAGGATTGGTGATCGATGACTTCATGTATGTGTGTGTGATTGATGGATTGTTTATATGATAATATGGTTTGATGTCGATGTACGGACGAAATACAATTGGTAAAAAACTTGTCAATTATTATTATAGTAAACGAAGAACTGAGATTTGCAGTAGCACGTAACACATGTATTCAAAAATAAACTTAGAGACACGTCAGAAAGTGTCTTTGGAATGTGAAGGTGTAAAAGCTAAGAAAAATGCGACTTGATAAAAAGGTCCACGATAGCAAATCGTAAACACACAAATACATACGTGTGCTACATGTGAAGAATGAACACATACAATAAAAAACATTGTTAAGATAGATGTCATGTACATCATATTCGAGAAGCCTACCTTAGCGAGTTATAAACGTCCGCTAAACTCCATATATAAAGTAGCAGATACATAGACGTATTAAAAAAAATAAAAACAAGTTCTTCGTCTGTGTGCAATAGAGAGATGATACGAAGACATAAACCAACTGGATATATACCAGGGATATAAGAGTCATAAAAAAGAGAAAGTTATCCCTGCTGGGTTTCATAGACAAAAGAACCAAGTTCAAACATCCACCGATGAAAAAATGTTGCGAACGAACCACAACATACAGCTTAGTTTTTGTGAAAAAACACATTAAAAATAAAAAAATAAATAGGAAACAAGTTCATAAGATAGAAAAGGTCTTATAATTCTAGCAAGGCATAAGTAAACAAGTGCATTATTTGACAAAACATTCAATGTAGACCACCATTCAATGTAGACCACCAAGACCTTTATTTCATATTCCGAGCGATGATGTTTTCACGGATATTTTGTGGTAATGAGCCAGGTGACTCGTCCTCGCTACAATAGCCATCTTCAATTTTCTTCTTCCCGTGATTCCATAGCAAACAAGCCACACGCTTTCGGTGGACCTCGGCGTCGAAATCATCAACTGGAATGTCGTCTTGTGATATGAAGTATTCATCGTACGCGACCATATGCAACCCACAATCCCTGCAGAACATGGCCAAAAAAATAATCAGAAAATACAAATATAAAAACAGTTTGTGAAAAAAATATATATGTACATAAACTAAAAAAATGACCAATATGTGATGATGGCATGAAAAGATGATATAGATGAAGTCAAAAGAGTCACCCGGGTTGTTGCGTCGGTAGATTATCAGCAATCAAAATGTCAAACGGGCCTGTCTTTCTTTTCCCCTTGTATCCACCATGCTGACGATCGATGTCTTTTCTCATATCAAAAAACCCAACAAAATCCAAGAACATTGGCAGAAGAACAGAGTATGGTTTGGCCTCTTCGGCGACAGCGCAATCAACCTCGGGCAAGTGGAGTGAATTGTATACAAAGAATAACCCATCGATGACTGACAGTCTGCCTAATATCCAGTGGCCTACTTGTCTTAGTTGGATATGAATTGGAAACAAAATGTAGTCTACGTCGAACCATGAAGTCCCACAAATCAATTTGTAACCGTACAAGTAGTCGATGATAGGGCTGTGTGCATTTATGATTATAGTGTCCGAAGGTTTTGATGCGTACAATTTGTACAAACTGGTGATACATTGATCAGAAAAGACATCAGTTGTTGTGAACCGATTGTGGACAACATCAGCGTAAACCCCGATCTTCCGCAGGTAGTAGAATATAACATCCACATGTTGTATGATTGGAAAAACAAAAACAGAGTTTATCATCATATTTATTGAATTCGTGCTGGTGATAATATAATATTATAATACCATGACTACATATTCGGATTCTTACAGTGTCATCCCAGAACTTTCCAGGCCCATCGAGAATGAAGAACCAATTCTTTTTGGAAACATGCGCCACGTTGAAATCAAAGGGCGGCTTTATATCACCACATCTCGACCTGTAACAATCAAAACTGGAAAAGGAGAAGACGGGTCAGAAAAAAAAGATCACTCGACTGGGTGATAAAAAATATAAATAAGGTATCTAAATAAACAACTGAAAAATGAAAAAATAATCCATATAATCAAGGTGTAACTCTGCATGTGAACAATGTTGAAGCTGCGAAAAATCGTAAAACAATTAAAACCCCTAACTATGAATTTAGTAGGGTAGTGAAGGCAATCATAAGCACCCATCAAAAAAATAAAAAGGCCCACCAATTTATTAAAAAAAAGGTTAAAAAGATAAGATTGAGAAACGTACCCATTGCGAGTCTTTTTTGGATGAATCAGGAGCCCCTTCTGCAGCCAAGCATCAAAATCATATGCTTTCTCTTCATCCTCTAATGTTCAATAGTAATCATCAAGTGGATGTGGTGCCTTGTCGGTGTGCTCACCAATCTTCTCTTTCTGCTTACTGTTGGTAACAACCTACGTCGAAAAATGGAGTAGGTTTGTTATGAAAAAAATACAAGGGTGACCTTCCTATAAAAATAAAAATGTAATAATTTATCTATAAATAAAATAGGCAAACAGAATTTTATAATTGGGCATTGTAAACATTAACTTAGGGAAAAAGGAACCTCTTTAGCCTTCTCATTAACTGTAGCTCCTGTTGGACGCTTCAACACACTATCATTGACATCACTCAAGATTGAGTCGAATGATGTCCTCGACAAAGGAATTTCATTCTGCTCAGAAAATAATCCAAATTTGCTACCACCTGGTGCGCCGACGGTGTCCGTAACATCCGCCACCTTCGATTTAAAAACATTACTTGCAAGTTAAAAATGTGATGTGCATTGAAAATTTGTTAAATGAAGAGAAGGTGGCTGAAAAAAGAAAAATTATAATGTATACAATTATGTATGAAAAATATATATCATTGTTAGTAGATCCAACCCTAATCACCATACGAAAACAATCTTATTGATCAACTCTACATACTCTGCATATCAATAAAATTTATCAATATAAAAAGCATGTAGCTATATTACTCAGATCATTGACACAAAAGACAAATACTCAATCTTACACATATTGATGAAAAATATTCAATTACTCTTGGTATTGAACATACACTTATCATTATCATTTATTTGTAGGGTAGTATAATGATGTAAATATTTATTGTTCAAAAATATTGTTTTTTTTCAGTTGTTATTATTTTTAAAAAGATATGTCTTCATTCGTGGCATTGTTACACCTACTTAGACCCTGGACTCCATTCGGAGGCAAAATCATACTACGATAGGTCATGTCAGGTTTTCAGCCGATAAAATTTGACATATCTTTTAAAAGAAATTGTCTTTCTTCTTTGCGTAACGTAACATAACAGAGTTCTGTCATAAAATAAAATGCACATATAGCGTATAACGTGTTACATAATACGCTGATCAGCCAAAGTGTTATGTTCATGATCATATACGTTATGATTATGAAATGAGAGCCAGAACAACTACATGTCTGTATATGTGTGCATGTATATGTATATGTATACATAAAAAAATATATATAATTTTGTATCATAGACAAGCTGTCAACAAAAAATAAAAAGTCGCACAACGTATACAACACAAAAAGAACTGACTGATAATATCACACAATATAGAGCGAAGTGTGACGTATGTTTGCGTTGTGCAAACCGTCTGAAACATCGGATTCAGGAGGGATTGTGGTTTTCTTTCTAGCACTATTCACTAGTTCCTCGAACAACTGTGTAGGGATCTCAATATCGCCAGGCTCGATATCGTCAAGGGACTTTACGTAGGAGTCCGTTGGTTCGTTATCCATGTCCTTCAAAAAATGAAATAAAAAATACATAGAAATGGTTTTTTTATATACATCTATATGACCAAAAAAAATAAATTGAAATAATAATGAGGTATTGCTGAACTATTATTTAGATACATGAAATTATTTTCAACCTGGAGATCGTTGACTTTGCCGCAGTCTGTGATTGTGTTAGACAGTACCATGAAAAAAAAGAGATAATTGATTACGTATCATTAATTGTTATCAAACACGAAAAAAAACAAAAAATGCAGATTATGTGTAGTAGAAAGAATGAATTTGAACCATGAGTTGTTACATAAATCATACCACAACTGCATCCTGTATCGACTGGAGTCGAGAGATCACATCACAAGAGAAGTCCTTGAAGAGAACTTTAAGTTTTTCCATATCAACAGCAATAAGGTTTTGTTTATGGGACAAAACATCCAACCTGCTTCTCAACTCGGCGGGTATGGATCCCGATGAAGGACTTGGTGTGGCATCACAACGCAACCATTGGTTAGGACTCTTAAATAAATCACCCAACTCCATAGTACTGTGCTCCTCCTCTGTTGGAGTTATGTTGTTGAACTACATCGACAAAAAGTGTTAAATAATTTTGAAACATAACGTTTGGCTCCTGATGTGTGTGTTAAGTAAACAGTTGAAATACAAAACGACATATATGCAAAGAAAATAATAATAATAATAATAATAATAATAATAATAATAATAATAATAATAATAATAATAATAATAATAATAATAATAATAATAATAATAATAA
>BMAC01000494.1:432505-473289 GCA_014905375.1 Phtheirospermum japonicum
CACAACGCAACCATTGGTTAGGACTCTTGAAGAAATCACCCAACTCCATAGTACTGTTCTCCTCCTCTGTTGGTGTTATGTTGTTGAACTACATCGATAAAAAAGTGTTAAATAATTGTTGAAACAAAACGTTTAGCTCCTGATGTGTCTGTTAAGTAAACAGATGAAGTAGAAAACGATATATATGCAAGAAAATGATAATAATAATAATAATAATAATAATAATAATAATAATAATAATAATAATAATAATAATAATAATAATAATAATAATAATAATAATAATAATAATTATGTTACCTTGGTGGTAAACTAAGAAAGTTTGACTTTATGTCCTTGTTCTTTTGTTCCCCTATAGACCTCCACTTTAGCATCCTGGGGATTAACGATTGACCAACATGCATACAAGCTATGCCAGACGCATTCTCACATATCTCGTAGAACCACCACTGAAGTGGCATGACGAATCCACGCAATCTGTACATTATGAAACGACTCTTCCCCTTTTGGTAGTTACACGCAGCGCTCTTTTCCTTCCCATAACACTGACCCTTCACGTGTTCAATCATGAATTTATAAACCTCTTTGCCCCAAGGATAATCATTTGCTGCATCGCTGTCTATAAAGTCGACGTAAGAATGAGCCACCAACGATGTCAACTGAGAACCAAGTAAGAAATTGACTAAAAGGTGCAGAGAAGCGATCTTGACAGCATCTTCGTCGGTTGTGAAATTTCCCATGATGAATCTGTGATGGATGACTTGTCTGGTAAGGGAATCAAAACGTGCAAAATAATTGTCGTACGTACCACCAGAAACGTGTTCAATCCCAGATTTGTTGCAAGAACCCTTACAATTCAACCCAGTTATGACGGCGAACTTTCCAAAGTAAGATTTCTTAAACAGTTCGTGCTCCGCCGGTGTGAGCACATGCCTGATTTCTATAATGGTAACTTCACTGTTGAAGCTATCGACCTTGCCACCAAAGAATGGAATACCCCCGATTAGTAGGTCCCAATCCTTTAACAAAAACATGTTAAAAAATGCCAAAAAAAAATAAGTACCTAGATCGTAGACATAAGAAAAAAGGTGATACAGTTCATTGTAGGATTTGTAAAAAAAATGGTAAACTCAAATGTGTAAACTACTTGTTCCAATTCGCTGAAGAACTTGATAATAATGTGATAGCGAAAACATAAACAGACTGAATGAATATGTTATTCTAGGGGGGAGGGGAAGCCTTTCAATTTAGTTTCGCACGATCATAACAAGACCCGTAAAAGGCTCTGAATGATACGTATTCATGTATCAAATAGTAAACAAACAGTACACTCAAACACGTAAACTACTCGGTGATGTTGCTCAAACATTATGATGTTGTAGTGAACAGAACATAAACAATGTGAAAATTGGTTAATTGCTGTTGTTTGAAAAGTGATTAATTGTTGTTTAGGGGTATCAATTTATCAAAGGACTCCAACAGATAAAAGGACTCTTTCATAACTCACACCCATACCATGTAAAAACATAGTTCTATCGTAACAGTGATGTTGTAAATAAATCTTAAAAAATCTAAAGAAAATTAGAAAAAAAAAGGAAAGAAAAAGGACAGGATTCTTGTAATGGGGTTACATGAGCAATCAAGATCTCATCATTTTTTAACTGATAAGCAAAAAGATGTTTGTCAGTGTTTATCCACATAAATCAAAATGGCCTGATTATCGTTAGGTGCAGATGTTCGACAAATAAATGTGTCTTGTATACTAAAAAGCAGGAAGTAAAAATATTTATGGTTGAAAATATAAAAAGATTATTCTTTAATATTGTTTTTTGAATTATTATAACTTTTAAAAGATATATCTTGATTCGTGGCATTGTTACACCTACTTAGACCCTGGACTCCATTCGAAGGCATTATCATATTATGATAGGTCATGTCAGGTTTCCAGCCGATAAACTTTGACATTTATCTTTAAAAAATTTAGAAATAGACGTATGAATTGCATTATGTAAATAAAAAAATGATATGCAGACCTCGATCATGCTGAATGATTATGGTAAATACACATAAATATCTCATCCCAATACGGATACGAATAAACATAACACGTGCTCAAAAATAGAGTACAAAAAAGTGGTATTCTAGTCAATTTCTATTTAAAAGAATAAATTACAATATTCTGTAAAACTAAGATAAAAAAATAATGTAAGAAAATATACAGATTTCTTGTAATCAGGTTATAGAAGCAATCAAAATCTCATCATTTTGTACTGATAAGCAAAGAAGTTGTTTAGCAAATGTTTATCTTGATAAACAAAAACATGTTTACAATATTCTGTGGAATCAAGATTAAAAACAAATGTAAGAAAAGATACATAATTCTTGTAATCAGGATATATAAGCAATCAAGATCTGATCTTTCTAGACTGATAAGCAAAAAAGATAGTTTATCAAATGTTTATCTTGATAAACAAAAAGCTGTTTATAATATTCTGTAAAAATAAGATAAAAAATAATGTAAGAGAATATATATAATTCTTGTAATCGGGTTAGAGAAGCATTCAAAATCTCATCATTTTAAACTGATAAGCAAAAAAGTTGTTTATCAAATGTTTATCTTGATGAACAAAAAGCTGATTATCAAATGTTTATCTTTATAAACAGAAAGCTGTTTATCAAATGTTTTCCAAACCCTTCTATTTTTCTTTTTTCCTTTTGATTAGATTGACCCTAATTTTATGATCAAGACGACTAAAAATTTTTTTTGTAAAAAATGCTAAGACACCACTTCGGCATATGACAATGTATATAAGTACATATAGTTCATAACATGTAAACATAGATCGTCTTCACAGTCATGTTGTACAATAATAGCACTTCGGCGTACGAAACATGTATATACGTACACAGAAAAAATGAGAAATAATTACACCACACAAACATATCCAAACAATATTCATATGTAACCTGAAAACCAAAAAGAAATATAATTTACAGAATTTTGACAATGATATTGTAGTTACACAACATTCGTAGAGGGAATTCAGTGGGGCCTGTATTGTCTCAGATTCAAAACAGATATAAGCCATAGTAACCAAAGATTAATTGTCAGACCACGTTGACGACATACTCTGCCACTACTGTTCGACAACGAAAAATTACGGTTATTAAGTGGTAGTAAGCATGTATTTATCATAGAATTAATTTTTATTTTTCAGTCCTAATAATCAAATATACTCTGACATTATCGTATTATCTATTCCCAAATTTCAAATTGTACAAGTCATGTACCAATTGCCAGGGAAATCATTGAACAATTAAAAATACATATTAAGAAGGGATAAGTTGTTAATAACCTTATGTTTATGCTTGTCAGGCTTGTCGGACTCGTGTTTTCGCGCCATGGTTGCCTTCGAAGGTCGATCAGAGTCGCCATCACTAGACGCAAAATTCTTCCTCGACCTTTTTCTGTTGGCTTTGGAGTTCATAACAGATTTTTTGATTCTATGTTTTTTCTTTTTCTGGTTTGAGACTAAAATGGATCGTCTCGGTTTATTCACATCTAACGGTTTTTTTGATTCAAAATCGGAATCGAATTCCGAATCAGACTCGATTTCTACCCTTTTCCCCTTCTCCGCCAACATTTGGAATTTTCGATTCTTCAGAATTACATTACTCCGGTGCTTTGATCTTTTGGAGCGAGTTTTCAAATCCTCTGTGGATAGACTGGTTTCAGGTACCACTTCCATCCTCCTTTTTTTCGCCAAATTGGTTTTTTTGGCCATTAGACAAATTAGGGTTTGGTATATATAGTTTTCAAAGGTCTGGGATCACTGAGGAATTAGGGGATCTGCAAAAATCCTTTCAACATCAATTCCGATTGTAAAAAAAATAACTGGATATCTGCCCTCAAATTTCTTTTTTTTTTTAGGTTTGATTTTGGGAAGACGAACTAAAGAATGCGTGAAAAAGCACGATCTGGAAAAATCTCCAATATCGTTTGGGATTGTAGAGAGAACTAGATATCTGGAGCAAATCGATTTTTTGATTTTTTTTAGGTTTGCTTTGGGAATATGAACGGATGATTGCGTGCAAGCAAGAGAATAGTGACAGACATACATTGAATTGAGAAGACGGTGATTGAGTGTTTACCTCCATTATCTATCATTACCATTAATAAAATAATTCAACTTAACTGATTAGTACAAATTTGTCCTTATTTTTAGTAGTATTATAGCTTGATTTTCTTATTGTTTTCGGTATAAGTTGGGTTGTTTAAGCTCTAATTCGTAAATTTGTACTCTCAGCTTATTTTACCGCTTTTTGACCTAGATTGATGCAAACAAATGATTATTTGTGGGTTTTCACTTTACAGCTAAGTAACCGGACGAGTTCAGTGCATAATTAGATGAAGTTGATGTTCAGGAAATGGAGAACGAGATTTCCGGTGAACGAGTAGCAAAATGTTAGAGAAATTGAGGAAGACGCTCTGTCGCGTCGACTGACGCTAGCCATGATTCGTGTCAGTCGACGCAGGGCCGACGCACCGTCGACGCAACTTGCTGAAGCGTCGACTGAAGGAGCGTCAGTCGACGCACTGTCGACGTAATTCTCTGAGGCATCGATCCATGACCGCGTCAGTCGACGCACCCGCCCAGCCGACGCGCACACCCAGGCAGCAGCGACGCCGAGCACTGGCACGCATCATTCGACGCACCGTCGACGCGGCGGCCCAGAATCAGGATTTTAGGGTTTCTTATGCTCCAAGTTAAGGGAAGTCTATGTAAACCCCTCTAAGTCCGCCCCAAAAGGATATACCTCTCCCCCATACTCTGAATATTTGATCCTTTTGGTTCGAGAACARCACCATCCACATCCATATAACAATAATTGATCAAGATCGAAGATTCRAGGATCGTGAAGCTCCGAGCTCCAACCGTTAGTTCGTGATTCGTTCTTCAACCAAGATCAACCCACCTCTCCGGATTAGCTGGAGACTTTACTGCGTTTTCTAGTTTAATAAGTACTCTAAACCCTTTATTCGTTTTCGTAGTTTAATTTATGCAATTAAGTAGCTATTTTTCAATAATTGCTTTTGAATTATTTTATGCTTAGAACCCTAGATACTTTTGGTATTAAAGTCATAATCTTTAGTTTAATTAATGCTTGGTTATTATTCTTGTTTAGTTAATTCGTTTCGTTTACATTGCGTTCTAGATAATTGCTGCTCGTTTATGCTAGTTGATCTTGTTCAAAAGTTCTTAGATTAATTTCTCTAGTTTATATGTTTGAGTTGCTGAAGTAGAGTACTTAGTTTTAATTATGGTTCATGCATTTCAATTCCAAGATAATAAAAACAATCACACACACACACACCCCTCCTTTTAGTATTAATTAATTGCATTTGAACAAACTATTTGAGATTCCCGATTGTATGTTCCTCGAGAGACGACTCGAGTCAAGTTGCCAAACTACGCGCGACCCTGTTCTCTTGCGGGCAAGCTATTGATATTTTGACAAATTTTCATAAGTAAGCAACTAAAAAGCTTGAATCAAAATTTTGGCGCCGTTGCCGGGGAGTATACAAAGGTTTTCAAAAAAGTATGTTTGTTCATTTCTTTTTATTTTATTGTGATTTAGCCGTTTATTTGTATAAGTATTTTCTCTAGTCGAGACGTTTGATTTGTTGTTGAGTTCATGCAAGGTCGTAGATCGCTTAGGCTCAAACTTGCACCATTCATCGACAACGTTCATCGTTCAAATCAAGTGAGACCACCTCACTCATCCACAAGTGAATCGTCTGCCACGACTGATTTTATTTGTTATCCGATTCCGAAAACGATGTTGCGACTAGACAACCATGCCCACAACAACGAGGACGATCCACCACCAAGGCATCCACCCGTGCAACAAAGAATTGGGTACGGGAGTGAACCAATTCATCCCGACGGACCAGTACAACCTCAAGAGTATTGGGGAAATATGCAACAAAACTTGATAGACCAGACTGACGGCCAAAGAAGAGGAGATAGGAATCGCCACGGCCACATTCCGGACGACTATTCTGAGAGATCTTACCATGGAGAAGAGCGGGTCAATGACTGGCTTGCAAATGACATTCACCATGAGAGAAACGAATACGCAAGGCCAAATAACCAAGAGAGATACCATCGGGAGGCGTGCGAACCAAGGCAAAGAGATTTCACGACTCCTCAAATGGGTCCCTATAGTTCTGCAATTGTGTTGGGAAAAACCGCGAGAGACTTCGAGTTGAAACCTCATATCATCAACAACCTCCCGACATTTCACGGCCTCGCCAACGAAGATCCACTGACGTTCCTCAAGGAGCTCTATGCTGAAGTTAGTAAGATTCCATCTCCGGGACTTCATCACGAAGACCTTCAAATGGTGTGTTTTCAGAGTTGCATGAAGGATAAGGCCAAGTCTTGGCTACTATCACTGGAACCGAGATCTCTGGTCGACTGGCCCATGGTTAGCGACAAATTCATTAATCAGTACTACTCGGCTCAAACGACGGGCCACATAAGGAGACAAATAGCCAACTTTGTACAGCAAGACGGGGAGTTGTTTCACGAAGCGTGGGAAAGTTTCAAATCTATGTTACAAGCTTGCCCCCATCATCACAACTCTTCGGGAATGGTGAATCAACTCTTCTACGAAGGACTTATAGATTCTTACAAGAATAACGTAGAGGTAGCTGCTGGGGGAGATTTTGGGAACTTGACAGCGACGGTGGCCAAGCAACTATTTGAAAGAATGAGCGAGAAGTCAAGGCAAACGAGCTCTCGACCACGAAAGATAAGAGTTAACGAGGCAACTGAGGTGCCAAGTAACGAGACCTTCGAGGCATGTAACCGTTGTGGAGAGCAAGGGCATTCGGTGGATTCATGTACCATGAGGTATCACGAAGATACCAACGCTGAAGCGCACGCCATCAAGGATCAATTACGCAACATAGACCTTGCAACCTATGAGCACAGGCCTCAGACAAACCCCAAATTCAATGCAAATCGTAACTCTCCTTACTTAAAATGGGGCCCTGAAAATCCACATTTCGCCCCAGCACAGGCCAAATCGACACCGCCACCACCGAGCAAATCACTACCAGCCGGGCCGACACCTACTCCTATACAGCCTAAACGATCAGCTGCTAATTTGGTAACAGAACCAAGTCACCGAGACAATCAGAAACAGGGATGGACTGACAAATCTGACCACACAAGTTAATAAGCAAGGAGAGGTCTTGGATGACTTATCTAAGAGCGTGAAGGACTTAGAGAAAATGATGGGCCAGATGGCGACATTTATGGCCAAACATGACAATGAAAAAGGGAAGTTTCCAAGCCAACCCGAGCAAACTTCCGCAGTTCATATTTTACGAAGTGGTAAGACGGTAGATAATGGAGTCGAAGAAGAGAACGAAGAGGTCACTAACATTGCAAATGAGGGGCTTCCTACGAACAATGACCCTAAACCGGTTGACCAAATGCATTAGTCACCAAATCCTTACATTCCTGGGTCGTTAAAAGGAAGTCCCCGAATCAAGTACCCACTCCTGTAACAAATGACAATTTCACCAAGTCTTCGACTCAGCAACCAAAGGCATTGCCAACCACTATTCGAGACAAGGTTCCCTTCCCAAGTCGCCTACGCCCAGCCAAAGAGAATAAAAAGTTCATGGAACTTTATAATCTACTCAAAAACGTCAACATTAATCTCCCTCTGTTAGACGTAATCAAGACGATGCCCACATACGTGAAATTCTTCAAGGAATTAGTCGCGAGGGAACGGCGTCTGGAGACACTTCAGCAAGTTAAATTAACCAAGAAGGTGAGCGCCATATGCAAAGGGCCACTACCCAAAAAGGAGAGAGACCCCGACAGTTTCTGCATAACCATCACCTTGGGGAATGGACAGACAGCACGAGGCATGCTTGACCTTGGAGCAGGAATCAATTTGATGCCATATTCCTTTTATAAGGAATTCGATTTGGGGACAATGAGACCAACAACGATGCAGCTACAATTGGCGGACCGATCAATTAGACAACCACTTGGCATACTCGAGGATGTTCTAGTTCAAGTTGGCGAGATTGTGATTCCAGTCGATTTCGTCATACTAGATGTTGGCGAGGTTCCGAAGGAGGGCACTGAACATACTATTTTGCTTGGTCAACCATTTATGTCCACCTCTCATACACTAATTGACGTACACAAAGGAAGGATGACCTTATCCGTGATGGGCGAGACAATCACATTTTCGCTGAATGATATCCACAACACTCCTTCGCCATACATGAATGAAGATTTCTCGTTTGTTGACCCGATTGCTTCCTATGTTCACGAGCTTAAGGGGATCACTGTGCTAGATGAGCTAAGCATCGAGGACGACACAAAGTTTTTGAACAGGGTGGCTGAGTTGTTAGAAATAGATTTGAATGAGATCGATGAAGACCATGAAGAGGTTGACGATTTTGATAAAGAATTGTGTGAAATAGCCACTATACCCGAACTTGGTCCAAAGATGGAGTTAAAGTCGCTGCCGAGCCACTTGAAATATGTTTTCCTCGAGCCCAACGAAACGAAACCAGTCATCATTTATTCAGCCTTGTCGGAACACGAGGAGAAAGAATTAGTTGCTGTGTTAAGCAACCACAAGGAGGCAATAGGATGGAGCATCAGCGACATCAAAGGAATAAGCCCCGTGACTTGCATGCATAGAATCGAGATGGAACCCGATGCCAGGCCTGTTAGGGACAGTCAACGGAGGCTGCCACAAACGCTTTATGAGGTGGTTAAGAAAGAAATTTTTAAACTTAAAGACGAAGGAATCATTTTCGCCATCTCCGACAACAAATGGGTAAGCCCAATTCATGTGGTTCCAAAGAAAGGAGGCATCACCATCGCCGAAAACAACAAGGGTGAGATGGTTCCAACCCGACTAACTACTGGATGGCGTATGTGAATCGATTATAGGAAGTTAAATGTGGCTACTCGTAAGGATCATTTTCCTGTACCGTTCATTGACCAACTTCTCGACAATCTTGCGGGACACGAGTTCTATTGCTTTCTGGATGGCCTTTCGGGCTATTATCAAGTGGCCATCGCTCCGGAAGATCAGAGCAAGACAACGTTCACATGCCCCTTTGGCACATTCGCTTTTCGAAAAATGCCCTTTGGCCTGTGCAACGCACCAGCGACTTTTCAAAGGTGCATGCTCTCAATTTTTAGTGATTTTATTGATGACTTTCTTAAAGTATTTATGGATGATTTTTCGATTTTTGGGTCATCTTTTGATAATTGTTTATATAATTTGTCAAGAGTTCTAGAACGATGCATTGAGAAAAATCTAACCTTGAGTTGGGAGAAATCCCATTTTATGGTAAAAAGTGGCACTGTTCTAGGCCATGTTGTTTCTAAAAAGGGGCTGGAGGTTGATAAGGCAAAAATTGGCGTAATTGAAACCCTCCCTCCGCCTCGAGATGTTAAAGGAATTAGGAGTTTTCTTGGTCATGCAGGTTTTTATAGACGTTTTATCAAAAACTTTTCAAAAATAAGTCGTCCACTTTGTAAACTATTGACCTTGGATACTCCTTTAATTTTTAATGAAGAGTGTTTGAATGCGTTTAATGAATTAAAAGAGAGTCTTACGTCTGACCCTGTGGTTTTTGCTCCCGACTGGACCTTACCCTTTGAAATTATGTGCGATGCCTCTAATGAGGCGGTGGGGTCAATTTTGGGACAACGTGTGGAAAAGTTGCTTAGAGTCATTTATTATGCAAGTTATATGCTAAACGATACTCAACGTAATTATACCACAACTGAAAAAGAATTACTGGCAGTCGTATTTTTGCTTGACAAATTTAGACCATATATAGTTGGAGCCAAGGTAATTGTACATACGGATCATGCTGCTTTGGGCCATTTATTTTCCAAACCACAAAGTAAGCCACGCCTTATTAGGTGGATTTTGTTGCTACAAGAATTTGATGTGGAAATAAAAGATAGACGAGGTTGTGAAAATGTTGTGGCGGATCATTTGTCTAGAATGATAATTGAGGAGAATGAGGGCGAGAAGTTTATGATTAATGATCTTTTTCCTTATGAGAATATTTTTAAACTTGAGCAATTAACGACTCCTTGGTACGCTGATATTGTGAATTATCTTGTTTGCAAAATAGTGCCTAACCATTTATCCTACCAAGAACGGAAGAGATTTTTGAGTAAATGCAGGGACTACTTTTGGGATGATCCCGATGTTTTCAAACGCTGCAAGGATGGTTTAAATAGGAGATGCATTCCGAACGACAAAATGGTGAGCATTCTCCAATTTTTTCATGACCATGGAGGACATTTTGGAGCTCAAAAGACGGCGTTTAAAGTGTTACAAGCCGGATTTTATTGGCCGAGTTTATTTGCTGATGCGTTTGAATATTGCAAAACTTGCAACAACTGCCAACGAAACGGAAACATAGGGAAGCGAGACGAAATACCACAAGTACCTAACCAAGTGGTAGAGATTTTCGATGTATGGGGGATAGACTTTATGGGACCTTTTCCTAAGAGTGGAGATTTTGAGTACATCCTTGTTGGTGTCGACTACGTATCAAAATGGGTGGAAGCAATCCCTACTCGAAGAGCTAATGCAGAAGTTGTTCTCAGATTCCTCCAAGAAAATATTTTCAATAGATTCGGGGTGCCGAAATCGATAATAAGTGATGGAGGAAGCCATTTTTGTAACAAAGCGTTTGCAAAGCTGATGAAAAAATATGGGGTCCGACACAAGGTAGCTACGCCTTACCACCCTCAAACGTCTGGTCAAGCCGAAATGAGCAACCATCAACTTAAGGCCATCCTCGAGAAAACAGTCGGGCCGAGTCGAAAGGATTGGGCAGTCAAACTTGTCGACGCACTATGGGCATACCGAACAGCCTACAAGACGGTGCTTGGAATGAGCCCTTTTCGCCTAATCTATGGGAAAGCTTGCCATTTGCCCGTTGAGCTAGAGCATCGAGCTAGTTGGGCAATTCGGAAACTGAACATGAATTATGATGAGGCTGGTGAGTATAGGAAGTTGGAACTAACTGAACTTGAGGAAATAAGGAATGAGTCTTATGATGCTGCATGGAGGCAAAAGAAGATGACCAAAGTCTACCATGATCGGAAACTCGTCAACAAGAAATTGGAGGTCGGTAAGTTAGCTCTAGTCTTTAACTCGAGATTTAAACTTTTTCCAGGGAAACTAAAATCAAAATGGAGTGGCTCGTTCGTGATAAAAGAGATCAACGAGTTTGGAGCTGTAACCCTTTACGATGAAAAATGAGACGCAACATTTCAAGTTAATGGGCATCACGTTAAATTATACCGTAACGGAGAGATAACAAATCAAGATCGCGAACTGTGGGCGATGATGGACCCACCTCCGATGGCAATTTAATCACGGCACAATTACGTCGAGAAAACGACGTTAAAAGATGCGCTTCTTGGGAGGCAACCCAAGCTACTGTATTTTCTTTATTTTGATTTTCTTTTATTTTAGTTATTTTTTTCTACTTTTTGTAAGTGTTTGAACAGGATTTAGGTCGAGAAGAGATTATTTCATCATTTGAAGAGTGAAGGATTCGCGCGGTGGCAACCCTGCAGTCGCGTCGACTGACGCAGTGTCGACGCGGGATTGACGCTACCTGGGCGCGCGCGTCGACTGACGCAGCGTCGACGCGGTGTCGACGCTACCTGTGCGCGTGAGCGGATTTTTGGTAAGTTTTGGCTGCGATTTTTGGGAGTTTTATTCCCAGTAGGTAAGTGATTTTTTGGGAATAATTTTCACGAAATTTGTCAAAGGTTGGAGTCAAGATCTTTTGTCTTAGAGGAGTTCTAATTAGATTAGGAAACTTAATATCTTTTCCCTTATTTGTAATTTGGGAGAATCTAAGATTCTTATTTTTAAGGTCTTTTGATCCCTATATAAATCAAACGTCTTCACTCTTTATTTCATTATTTTCGAGAGCTCTACATCTCCTTACACCATATATATTTTCGCTCCATACCTCTCCATTCCATGAGGCCAATTCCAAAAAACACCAAAAACCACGAGAATAGGTGGATGTCGAGAAGGCGAACGATTTGGTTGGTGATTATCAATTGGATGAGGTTAACTACACCCTCCAAATCGATACTCTCAAAGACGAATTGAGAAGGGCGGAGGAGATCAACGAGGGATTGAGGGACATGAACCTTCAACTAAGGACCACCATTAGAGGCTTAAGGGGTATTGAGCATGACCTCGAGCAGCAGAGGGAGGAACTTGATGAGCGTGACATGACCAAGAACGAGCTTCGCGATGCACTTCTCCGAGCTCGAGAGACGATTGCCACCTTGACTAAGGAAAACAATGAGATGACATGGGATACGGCCAAATTATCAAGTGAGATCGATATGAGGGATGAGCGCTTGGAGGAAGCGAATTCCGAAATAGGAAATTTGACGCAAGACGGAATAACCCTCTTGCGAAGTAACCATGCAATCCGCGAAGAGAAATTTGCGCTCTTACGACGAATTGAGGAGTTGGAGGCCCAAATCAAGGATTTTAATGTGAGAAACGCGGAGAACGAGTGGAATTTAGAATTTTGGGAGCAGTGCTTAGAAGAGGCTAGCAAGAAGATCGTCGCATTAGAGCGATTGGGTTTCAAATCCCCTTAGATTCTTGGGGCTTGCTACTATCTATCTATTTATGTTTTTCCATTATCGAGTCGAGGAATTGTCCTTCCACCTTATCCTGTTTATTTTATTGCGATTTCAATTTTAATTCGGTTGTCTACGTGTTTTGTTTCAGCAATTAATAAAATTTTATTCTTTCGTACGCCCTTGTTTTTACATATTTCTTGCCCCGTGGACGTTTTTATTTTTCTTGTGAGATTGTGCAGTTATCCATGGTTAAAAATCATTTAGTAAGAAGGGGTAATCGCTGGAATACAAACGGTAGAAACTTGTCGCCACCCTTCTGTCGCGTCGACTGACGCGAGCGTCGACGCGGCGTCGACGCTGCCTGCGCACGGCGGTCGGCTGCCCCGGGCGGTGCCGATGATTTTCAATGGCAGTTTTGTTCAAACATCAACCTTTGGTTCCGCCATTTGCTGAGGAGCCGTGGCTGCGATTTAATGAGTTTATTATTGCTGATGACGTTATTTTTATTTTTATTTTGGTTTTTATGTTTTGAGGACGAATCCAATCACGCGGCTCTGGGAACGTGAAATTGCGCAACTTCAATGAAAAAGACTCGACCATTCATTTTCAGGGACATTTTCTTACCCCTTTCCTTGTTTGAATTATTTTTCTTTATATTTATGGCAATTAGGGGATTACCGAGTTTTAAGAGGGGGGGATGGTTGAGTGTGGTTGAAATTTGTGTGCAATTTTTAAATTTTTACGTGATTATTTGCTATTTCTGCGCTAAATTGTATTTGTATGGCATGCCTGTCGAAGTTAGCTATATATGATTTGATGTTCTTGTCTTTTGAGCGTGTATAAGTGCATAAAATTTTCAAATATTATTTATATATTATAAAATGGTACTTGGACGCAATTGATTTCGCAAAACCTTAAAAGCAGCGTCAATTCAAAAATTTTCATGCAAAAAGCCAGTGAGTAGCCTGAGTGTTTATCATCTTTACATGTACTTGAATGAGTTTTGATTTGAAATCTCTTTGAAACCGCTGTGTGTAGTTGACTTGGAAAATGAGGTTAAGGCACATAAAAAATCCTATTCCGGCCATATCCATATATTTTTAGCCACTATAAATTCCGAATGAGCCAATTATAGCCAGATAATCCATTTCAATTAGCCTTGAGTGATTTTTGAGTCGACTCCTACAACCCATTAAAAGCGTGGGGTAGGAGTTAGTAATTTTTATTGATTATTAGTGTTTTGGAGTTTTTTTATAAGGGATTTATGAATTTTTGTAATTAAGGATCACCATCCTTCAATAAAAATAAAAGAAAGATAAAAAAAAAATAAAGAAGAAAAAGAAAGACCCATAAAACAGAATTTGAGGGGGATAAAAAAAAGAAGGGAAAAATGAAATAAGAAGGATGGTGAATCGTATTAGTCATTGCCTACGCGTTAATGAAGGCTTGTGTTTATTATTTATTTTATTTTATGAGCCTATTGTTTAGAAGGCAAGAGTTGTGTAAGAAACGAGTTATGAGCTTCAATTGTGATTATGTGGTTTGAGCTTCAAGTCGGTTTAGGGTAATGATTTGAGAAATAGCCTATGTTTAAAGGCTACGTTATGAGTGTTTAGTGAGGTTTTTATCTTTGAACAAGGTGAAGCACTTTGCTTCGTGATTAGAATAGGTTTGGTGAGTTATTGATCACGTTAGATCGTGAGTTAGCCACACGACTTATATATTCCACACCCGTCCAAAGAGCCTTACATTACAACCCGAAAAGACCTTTTTCGATTCCTTGTTGATAACACACTTAATTTGCGATTGAGAAGAGATTGATTTTCGGTTCTTGTTTATTGTGCTTGTATTTGAATGATTTGAGCGTATACACGTCCTATGCAGAAAATACTCGAGTGTTTTGAGCGTATACCCTAATATATTTCCCTTTTGTGAGGATGCATAATATAATACGAGTGGAGTGTTTGAAGTTGCATTGCATGTACCTATATTTTCAAAATTATTTAAGTAGCATCGCACGACTCAATGCTTGGACTGATTTTCATTTCTTGCTATACTTTGAATCTATCGTTCGTTCGAGGACGAACAAACCAATTAAGCGTGGGGTAGTTGATTAGCACATATTTGTCCTTATTTTTAGTAGTATTATAGCTTTATTTTCTTATTGTTTTCGGTATAAGTTGGGTAGTTTAAGCTCTAATTTGTAAATTTGTACTCTCAGCTTATTTTACCGCTTTTTGACCGAGATTGATGCAAATAAGTGATTATTTGTGATTTTTCACTTTACAGCTAAGTAACCGGACGAGTTCAACGCATAATTAGATGAAGTTGATGTTCAGAGAATGGAGAACGAGCTTTCCGGTGAACGAGTAGAAAAAGGATAGAGAAACTGAGGAAGACGCTCTGTCGCGTCGACTGACGCGAGCGTCGACGCTCCGTCGACGCGAGCCATGATTCGCATCAGTCAACGCAGGGCTGACGCACCGTCGACGCAACTTGCTGAAGCGTCGATTGAAAGAGCGTCAGTCGACGCACCGTCGACACAACTTGCTGAATCGTCGACTGAAGGAGCGTCGGTCGACGCAATTCTCTGAGGCGTCGATCCATGACCGCGTCAGTCGACGCACCCGCCCAGCCGATGCGCACACCCAGGCAGCAGCGACGCCGAGCACCGGCACGCGTCAGTCGAAGCACCGTCAACGCGGCGGCCCAGAATCGGGATTTTAGGGTTTCTTATGCTCCAAGTTAAGGGAAGTCTATGTAAACCCCTCTAAGTCCGCCCCAAAAGGATATACCTCTCCCCCATACTCTGAATATTCGATCCTTTTGGTTCGAGAACAACACCATCCACATCCATATAACAATAATTGATCAAGATCGAAGATTCGAGGATCGTGAAGCTCCGAGCTCCAACCGTTAGTTCGTGATTCGTTTTTCAACCAAGATCAACCCACCTCTCCGGATTAGCTGGAGACTTTACTGCGTTTTCTAGTTTAATAAGTACTCTAAACCCTTTATTCGTTTTCGTAGTTTAATTTATGCAATTAAGTAGCTATTTTTCAATAATTGCTTTTAAATTATTTTATGCTTAGAACCCTAGATACTTTTGTATTAAAGTCGTAATCTTTAGTTTAATTAATGCTTGGTTATTATTCTTGTTTAGTTAATTCGTTTCGTTTACATTGCGTTCTAAATAATTGTTGCTCGTTTATGCTAGTTGATCTTGTTCAAAAGTGGTTAGATTAATTTCTCTAGTTTATATGTTTGAGTTGCTGAAGTAGAGTACTTAGTTTTAATTATGGTTCATGCCCCCACCCACCCACCCCCCCACACACACACACCTTTTAGTATTAAGTAATTGCATTTGAACAAACTATTTGAAATTCCCGATTGTATGTTTCTCGAGAGACGACTCGAGTCAAGTTGTCAAACTACGCGCGATCCCGTTCTCTTGCGGTCAAGTTATTGATCTTTTGACAAATTTTCATAAATAAGCAACTAAAAAGCTTGAGTCATTAATAAAAATAAGTTTTATATATTTCAAAAATAAAAAATTTTAATTGCTAACTAGAAATATCTATCAATAGGATTAATCATAACTGAGAACGTCTAAAAGACCAGAAAATTCATAAACTTGGAAATTTAGTTAACTAGAGCTTAAAATGGAAAAAAAAAATAATGGTTGGCATCTTCTGTCATTTTCTCTATCTACTTTGGTATTCGGTCTGGTGTTTGACTGGGCTTAGATGAAAGTACTTTGGTCTAAAAAATCGGGCTTTTTTCACCCATTTAAGGACATGATGAGTCTCCTTCTATTTTTCATACACTTGGGCTGGGCCTACGATGATTTTGATAGCTCTAGGCGCAAGGAACATAGAATTGTACAAGTAATAAATGTGGGAATTTTATAGATAAATACACACATTAAGTTCACATATTATATTCTGAAACATAGAAATCAAATCCTGTAGCACGAGACCGGACTCATAATCCAAAAGCAAGTAAGAACACCGAGTTGGTTTTATAATCTTTCTCACTTAAATCTCTTATGGGGCCTTAGTTTTCTATTTTGATGAGAAAAGTAGAAAATGATTAACGGTTTAATGGATTTAATATTTTGAGAACCATAAGCATGTAGTTTTTATATAGTTATCAATTAAAATTTCTCATAATTTTCTAAATTGATTCTATAAGTTAACTACTCATTAATTCCATATCAATTTCAATAGTAATAAGAATTTTACTTTAATTAGTTCACTTAATTGAGTTCAACAATAATAATAATATATAATTGTAATTAAAATATATTGCACATTTTAATTGAAAATTAATAAATTTCTAACGATAAATATTGGTTAAAATGGTAGTTGGAATGAAAAAGTGAAAGTAATAGAAATATTACAAACTCCCTCATTCTACGCCCTTCTTCATTTTCTGATTTTAGCAGTCAATAACTCGTTATTCTAATTCTGTACCTCTATGTAGAATGTGTTTTATGAATTATAATGGTACTAAGTTTATTAATTGAAGTTTATTAGTTGCATGCTAATGATGGAATATGATGCTCGTTTTGAATGTTTATTTAATGTTTAAAACAGGGACAAAAGCATTAGAACTTGTTTCTTATCTTTAATGTTTTTATTTTGACCGTGCATAATTTACCCATTCAATTGTTGTTATACAACAATGAGGAGCATACAAGAAATTAACATGTAAAATGTGTTAGTGAGTTGTGCTCTTAATGCGTTTCTTGCCATGATAATACCTCTTTTTATTTACAAAAATAGTAAAAGATGTTTGTCATAGTATAACTCCTCCAAATTGACCCTTAAACTAATTATTCGATTTGATCATAACTCTAATTTCGGCATCTAGTGTTGTTAATAAATCGAATGTTTGTGCAAAATAACTCGTTTTATTTCGTTTGAATTCGTTTAAGGCTCGCTTGTTTAATACCGAGTCGAGCTCGAATAGAAAATTAAACTCGTTTAATAATCGAACGAACACGCTACACACAAACACACACTAGTTTAACACCCGTGTATTACACGGGTTTATAAAAAATTAAATATAAAAAATATTTATTAAGATTAAAAAAGTTTAAGGATGTTTTCTCAACACGTTCCATGTTCAATTATAATTCTTATAATTATTAATTAATAATATATTTTAATATTTAGATTAAGTTCGTTAATAATTGTATTTACATACTTATAAAAATTCAAAAAATGTCACATTTTCAAATCGTCTCTAATCTATATTAATTAATTGTTATTAACTCATTTATATTTTTAAGTTTAGATTAATTTTGTTAATAATTATAGTTACATACTTTGAAAAATTCAAAAGGTGTCATACTCTCAAGTCTTCTTGCATTGTGTCATTGTCTAATAAATATTAATTAATTATTATTATATAATTTTATATTTAGATTGAATTCATTACTAATACTAGTGTTAAACCCGCGATTTTCACGGGCAAATATAAAAAATGAAAAACATATGTAAAATTTATTAAATACAGTTAAAAATGCATAATGTGAATTATAGAATATCAAAAAAAAAGTATTCGTATTGTAGGGGTGCCGGATTTAGTCTACGAATCGGGTTGCCCGACTGATAAGCAGGTATAAGGTTGACTTTAGATATTATATAGTGGATATGTATATGGATACTTTATTACTAACTTATACTCATTTTTTTAAATCATGGTAACTTGATCAATTGAGTTATTTAGTTAGAATCAGTTTCATATATTTAGCACTCCATATATTTGGGGATACGTTTCTTAATTCATTCAAATTAATTACATTTGGAATATATTTGTTCATAAATATAATTATTGTAAAATTTAAAATACTAATGCTAATAAATTGACAAAGATTGGGGAAACGTGATAACTTGTATTCTGGATAAAGAGAACATTATAATAATTGAAAAACTATTTTTTAAGACTACAAAAATATAATAATTTTGAAAATGTTTTTATAATTCAGTTGACTAAAATAACAAACAAACTAATTTCGAGCAAATATGGAAAAATATAATAATTTTGAAAATGTGTATAATTGTTCATTTGGAATGTTTTCCATATTCACCGTTTATTTATTTTATAAACTTTGGACTTACATTAATTGAATCATAAAAAGACAAACTACTATTAAAATATTATTTATATTTAGACTTAAGAGGGATTTCACGATCAAGAAAGAAAAAAAACATTTGTTCAAATCAAAAAATAACTAAATAATTAGATTTCAGTATTAAAAAATAAATAAATAAATTAGATCGCAAAACTTGTAAGATAATAATTAGGAAATATTAAATAAATCAAAAATCACCATTAAAGTTTTTTGATTTTTTTTAAATCACACGTGTTTTAAAATAAATTTCCACATATCAATTAAAATTCTCACGTATCAATTAATATTTAGTCAAAACAATTTACAAATAAGATATACATAAAATAAAGGGAAACACACATGAGTATCGATTTTAAAGAAAAAGTAATTATAACAACTTTTTAAAATATTAATCCAACAAAAATTTATATCAAATGTACATAATTTCTTTTTTTTTTTTCTCTTGAACCGTTTGATGGAAAAAACAAACAAATAAAAAACTGATTGCTATATTGTCTCCTCCTAGCAAATTGTTGTATAAATGTGTGTTCTTTCCATGTGTTTTTTGACGTAATTCTGACGTGTTGCTGAGTTTGGTCTCGATTTTGCCAGTTTTGACTCTGTTATGTTATACATAATCTTGATTTCCATAGCTTCTTATGCAGTTTCTTAGTTGAGATGGTTCACCCAATCTGCTGTTATCTGAAGTGCTTAGAATGATATGCCCTTGCTTTAGCTCATCTAAGAATCTGAGACTCTGTTTGGTTGAAGTTATTTATAAGATTTTATAAGCTCTTGTATGTTGTGAAATGAATTCAGAGGTTACAAGAAAATAAGCTAATTAATTGTTTGGATAAAATACACCTTATATGATGTTAGTAACCAAAATTTTGTAATTAAAATGGTCAGAGTCAAAATATGCTAACCAATTTTGTTTATATGCTCCGATCTACTAATGAGTAATCACTATCCTCTCGGGCTTGGCTTGGATAATCTCCCAAACTTGACACAATTTATGATTTGGAATTTAAGATGCCCTGAACAATTTATGATTTGGATATTCTACCAATTTTGTTTATCTTGACTCGTTGTCCACTTTTGACTGGTTTATATTTTTCTTATATTTTCTCAGGTAATTGTGTTTAAATGAATACATCTACGCCTTCCGGCTCAGCAAATACAACACACACACACAACAATCTGGTAATGATGGCACTACTCCTCACGACAATGTTGTTATTCGACCGTCACAGACAGGCTCTACACCACTCGATGGTACACAAACCCAAAGATCAATACCAGGTGGAGAATCTGATGATCATATTGATGACGTTGTTGAAGTGGATGGTACTCGGAAGAAAATTAAAATCTAAAATTTGGGATATTGAAAAGCAGAAGATTGATGGGGCATGGTTAGCAGATTGTCATCATTGCCACAAGAAGTTGTCTGCGCATACTAGAAATGGAACGAACCACTTAAGAGAGCATATCAAACGATGTCCAGCTAGGATCAATGTGACAAATGATATAAAGCAATGTTTGTTGAACGCAAGCAAAGGCATTGATGGAAAAACTCAACTGAAGAACCACACATTTGATGCTGAGCTAGTTAGAATCCATCTTGCATATATGATCATTATGCATGAGTATCCACTTCGCATGGTTGAGCATAAGGCCTTCAGGATGTTTTTAAATACAATACAGCCTCTTTTCAAGCCAATTTCAAGGAATACACTGCGCTATGATATTATGAAGATATTTAGTGAAGAGAAGAGTAAAATAATGTCTTTGTTGGAAAGTGACAAGAGCAGAATTTCAATCACTACGGACATGTGGACTTCCAGTAATCAAAAGAAGGGGTACATGGCAGTAACTACGCACTTTATTGATAATACTTGGAGTTTGCAAAGCACAATTGTGAGGTACTTACTTTTTCCATATTCTCTCTTATTTATAAAGTGTAGGTAGCTAAGGGCATGGTATTTGATAAAAGAAAAAAAATTATCTTCTAATTTATTATTTATGTGAATAATTTATTTAATTTTTAAATTGACGAGATCTTGACGACCACATTTGATTTCTTGATATTTTCTTAAAATTTAGGTTTATGTATGTTCCTTGTCCACACACGTCTCAAACTATTTGTGATGCATTATTTGACTGCTTGTTGGATTGGAATATTGACAGTAAGTTGTCTACTTTGACATTGGACAATTGTAGCACAAATGATTCTCTAGTTTCCATGCTATCAATAATGTTGAACAAGTTTTCTCTTGATTCATTGTTGTTGGGTGGGGAGTTTTTACACATGCGTTGTGCAGCTCATATACTAAATTTGATAGTTAAGGATGATATGGATGTACTTGGAGATAGCATTGAGAGAATTAGAGATAGTGTTTATTATTGGACTACAACACCAAAAAGAGTTAAAAATTTTGAAGAGACGGCACGACAATTGCACGTTAAATATACTAAAAAGCTTGCTCATGATGTAAAAACTAGATGTAATTCTACTTATTTCATGTTCTGCATTGGTTTATAAGAACGTCTTTCCTCGTTTGAAACAACGTGATTCATCATACAAGACTGTGCCTACTGACCATGATTGGCTGCTTGCCGGTGAGATTTGCGAGAAGTTAGAATTCTTCTATGATTTGACTAATATGTTTTCTGCTACCAAATACCCTACTGCAAACACGATTTTCATGTTTATTTGTCACATTAGACTTCAAATGAATGCATGGATTGATTTCGAATATATTGAAATAGTAGAGATGGCTCGTAGCATGATTGCAAAGTACAATAAATATTGGGAGGACGTTCATGTGATTTTTTCAATTGCTATCATCCTGGATCCAAGATTCAAGTTTAGACTGATTGACTTCTACTATGATCAGTTTTATGGAGAAAATGCTAACATAGAGAAGGATAAAATTCGAAAGACCAAGTGTGAATTTGAAAAGGTGTATAAGGAAGGATCCTCAAATGCCAAATCCAGCAACAGTGCAAGTGGAAGCAAATCGTCATCTTCAGGATCAACGTTGGGAGCAACAACAAAAAAGCTTCTTGGGGGTATCGATTCATTTAAAGCGTATTTTTCTGAGGTTACCACTGATACACATGAGAAGTCAGAGTTTGGTTCTTATCTGGAGGAGCCTTTGTTACCCAGAGATGAAGATTTTGATATATTGACTTGGTGGAAGACGTAAGGGGTTAAGTATCGGACATTGCATTCAATTGCAAGAGATATTTATGCCATTCCTGTTTCCACAGTTGCTTCAGAGGCTGCTTTTAGCACTAGTGGTATAATTGTAAACAAACACAGAAGTAGTTTAATTCCAGAAACATTGGTGGCATTGATGTGTTCACAGGATTGGCTCTGGGAAAGATTTGATGGTTTGTTTTATATTCTTAAATATAAATATTTTAAATTCTCTTACATATATATATATATATATATAATATACTTATTTAATTTTAGAAGTTAACCTTTAATTTTTTTTAACTATTGTGTTTTAGATACAACATCTTCTGAACCACTACCTAGAGTTGCAAGTGGTGCGACAGCTTATACAAGTGACGATGATGAAAAACAGGAGGTAAGCGAAGTAAATTATTGTATTCAATACTTGACAAATATATTAATTAGTTAGTATTACATACATTTTATATTTATAACTTGTTTTTTCTTCTTTTGTAGAGCTATGTCACCACGATATTTTGATGCAATTGGGAAATAAATAAAGTGGAAGTATTTTGATATTGTGTACTTGTTTGGATAAAACAATTAGAAGACATTTTATTTAATATTTATGTTGTACCAAGAACTTCTGAGTTTGATGTGTTGTCGTTGTGGATTGTTGTACGATGTGTTTGGCGTATTGTCGTGGTCCTTGTGGATTTGTTCTTGTATTGGTTAATTTCTTTTGTTGTCCTTCTACCTATAGAAAAGATCATCATAGAGGAGTGTTCTGTTTTGGTTAATTTCATTGTGATCTTGCGAAGTTTTTGGCTAATTTCCTTGTACTGTAAATTAAAAAGAGTGGTCTGGAGTTGCAAATTCTGGAAGCAGATCTAAGGTAAGCTCATGCACAAGTTTCTAAACCTAAATTGTTAGTTGGAATGTATTCATTTATACATTTATTAATTTGGTGTCTTGGTTAGTTTTTTCGGGTACCCGATACCCGTCGGGTAAATATCCGTATCCTACCTGATTGTAAAAATCGAGTAATATAGAGTACGGGTAGAGTAAAAATATTATGGGTAGGGTACAAGTACAATCGTACCCGCACTATACTCTACCCGTTTACACCCTACAAATAAGGGAAAATTCTCATTTACTACACTCCCATTACCATTAATTGCCAAATACTCTAATGAATTTTTTTTTTATCCCATTTAATCAATTCTATCTCATTTAATCAAAATTACAACTTAAATTATCAAAACTACCCCTACACCTAAAATAATAATAATAATAATAACGGCGTATGAAATTTTTTGCTTCATGTGTAATGAGTAGTATGAAATTATGCTCGTTGCAGTATGTATTTTTGTTTTGAAGATATTGTGTAGTATGAAATTATCTCGTGCAATTTAATATAAAACTTGACAGTCTAATCTAAAATTTTGAAAAAAAATTGCATAATGTAGTTTGTAATCTGGTAGGTTTAGTATGTAATTTGATAATAGTATTATTAATTTTAAAATGTTATAGTATTTTTATTAATTTTTTGAATTTTAGTAGAGTTATGAATTTGATAATGGTAGTATGAATTTTAAAATTTAATAGTATGTAATTTAATAATAGTAGGTTGAATTTAAAATATAATAGTAAGAAGTTTTATTGATTTTGTGAAATTTTAGTATGAAATTCACAATACCAGTTTGAATTTCATATATAGCGTGAAATTGAAATTAA
This sequence comes from Phtheirospermum japonicum, assembly GCA_014905375.1. Taxonomy (NCBI): domain Eukaryota; kingdom Viridiplantae; phylum Streptophyta; class Magnoliopsida; order Lamiales; family Orobanchaceae; genus Phtheirospermum; species Phtheirospermum japonicum. Next base: position 456,252 of record BMAC01000494.1, read on the forward strand.
AAAACATAAAATTGTAAAAAATAATGTTGTATTTTAGTGTGACATATTTCATAAAATAATTACATAATATAGTATGAAATATCACGGCGTATTGTGATATTTTTCCTATAATGATTAAGATTATAAAAATTAGTAGTATAGAATTTCGACTGTAATATGAAAATGCACAGTGTAGTATGAAATTCGTCATTACCGGTTGGTGATAATGATATAAAAATATCATGTAATAGTATGAATTTTGGTTATATTAAATGTTGAATAAAAAAATTGAAAGGAAAAAAAAAAAGAAAAATCATTAATAAGAGAAGTAATATTATTATATAATAGTTTAGATTAAATAGAAAGATAATTGACTATATGAAAAATTAATATTTTCATTAGAATATTTGAAATAAAACATTTACCTATTGGATTGGGAATTGCCCATACAAACAATCACTTTATACTTTATGAGTCAACCCCTTCACCTTTAAGGAAAGTGAAAAAAGAAAAGGGCAGTACTACCTCAAAGTCAAGGGTAGACTGGTAAACAACAGCAAACAAAGGGTACATATAGAAATTCACATCACCACCCATATCATTCGCTTTCTTACACCAATTGCGCAAAGAATCAAAAGGAAAAAAACCAGTACTTTTACCTTGCTCGACACAACTAACCCCACTCTTCGTCTCTCACGCTACTTCGAACCGGTAACGCCGTCCATTCTCTTTCTCCTACGCGCGCACATTCAATACTGCTGAAGTTTCCTGTACCCTCGTCCAATTTTCACTTTTATTTTCTATATATTATTTGCGAAATTTGTCCATGTTTTTTTTTCTTTCTGATTCTTGCTTTTGTGTATTTGGCTCTCAGTTTTGGGGATTTGCTCAGTAATTGGTCTCCGATTAGGGTTTGTAATTTAATTATATATTTTTTGAACTGACTGAGTCTGATCCTGGGCTTCGGGATCCGTGGCCCTAATTTTTTTTTAATCTCAATTCTGGGTGCTCCTTTTGAATTTGGAGTAAATTAATCCTTTTGAATTTGGAGTAAATTAATCCAGATTTTGTGTTTTTTTGATGTGGAATCGTAAACATATTTGGGAATTTCTCTTTTGTTGAAATTTGATATAGATGTGGCTTTGGTTCTGTAAGTTTATCTATAATGAGTATTTATACTGTTTGATCCGATTTCAGCAGCTCCTTGAGAACCAGAGGTGATTTCTGCTACTAATTGCATGGGGAAGGGTTCGAAGAGCGGAGTAGGATCGCACCAGGTCTTCAAGGACAGAGCAAAGAATCGTGTGGACGATCTACAGGGTATGTTCAGCGATCTTCAGTCAGCCAGGAAGGAGAGCCGCTCAATCGATGTGGCCGTGCTCGAGGAGCAAGTTCACCAGATGCTTCGCGAATGGAAGGCTGAGCTCAATGAGCCCTCCCCAGCTTCTTCTTTGCAGCAGGTAATTTATTCCTTCTTCACAAGAATGTATAATACACATATTTCATGATATTATTAGCATGAGGATAATTACTGCTCACAGTAATTAAGATGGTTTTAGTGATTTATGTTCTTAGTGTTGCATATTCCAATTTCTATTCGTTCATGTATGTTCTTATTTGCTTTACTTCCTCAGCCATGTTTGGTAAATTTGTGTGGGCAATCAATTTTAATGGGAATGTTATTGGCAGTTTATTGTGCAAAATATAAAATAAGACGTGCATTACTTGTGAAAGGAATTGGAAATGTGAGTTTCGAAATTGAATTGTATTCGTTGTGTAGGGGGGGAGCCTTGGATTCTCGTCCGAGATTTGTCGGCTGCTGCAGCTTTGTGAGGAGGAAGATGATGCAACCAGTTCATTAGCTGCCCCAGCCCCAAAGCCGGATCCTGATGTGCAAAAGGTTGTGAATGGTTCTACCTCTCAAGAGGTTAGTAATCTGCTATTAACTTTGAAATTGGTGCTACTGTTTACAGAGTATGAAGTTATGTGGAGTCTTTTTTTCCCATAAATATGTGAAATGAGATGGTTTATAAAGAGATATGAGATGATGATCTCGTAATTTTGTAGTACAAAATAGTTAAACTTTTTTTAAGCTTCATCCATATCAGGATTATACATAATAGACACCATAACCTTTTGAGGGTTGTGGCTTCGAAGTAATATTACTTGTAATAGATGTGTAAATAATACTCGGGTGTCCTGTATATATAGGCTTGTTACTATATTTATTATATAATTAACCTTTCATTTCCATGTATACCCCTATGTTTATTATTTTGGGGTTATCACTTCACACTACTCCGTTTACCTAGATTAACTTTTACGGGAAGCACAATGGCATAAATGGAAAATGCAATATTTTATTATATTGATCAACATTTCCTTAATATGTGTAAAATAACTATTGGCCTATCTTTTCGAGAACAACCCTTTTAATCAGAGGCTGGGCAAACTAATATCAAAGTCTAGTTCTGGTTCAAAACATAGGGTAGTTTCCGTAATTATTGCAAACTTCATGAATGTCTTCCTTTTTTTTTTTTGGTCATTAACCCTTGTATAATTGTTTGTTGTTTTTTCTTCTTTCAAAAATTAATTATTTACCTACACATATACTTTTCATTCCAACTGTTGTTTTTTTGTACCAAATGTATTGTTTTCATTGCTGCAGGGTTTTATGATGCCCAAGGATCCACAAGACCAAAACTTCCAGTTGGCCGATCACTGTAAAACCGCCGGCGTCGAGGTAAACATTATGGGAATGAACAATATGAGTATGCCGGCACAATTGGATTACCACTCATTCGATTTCCATCAGGAGTTTGACCCGCAGTACCTCATTGGGTTTGACGGCACGGGTTTTGTTGGGGGCGACGGTATACCTAATAACTCTGGCTATCAACACAACATTTGTCCTCCGCCGCCTCCTTCTGCATTCTTAGGGCCAAAATGTGCCCTATGGGATTGTCCCAGACCAGCCTTGGGTTTAGACTGGTGTCAAAAGTCCGATGACTATTGCAGCAGCTATCATGCTAGCCTAGCGCCTAGCGAAGGCTATCTTGGTAGCCCTCCGGTTGTACGACCTCGAGGCATTGGCCTAAAAGATAATTTACTTTTTGCTGCGCTCGGTGCAAAAGCACTAGGAAAAGAAGTTGGTATACCTGAGTGCGAGGGTGCTGCCACCTCAAAATCCCCTTGGAATGCACCTGGTAAGTAGGTTGTTCGTCATCTTTGTGTTTGTATGGATAATTACAAAATTACCCCTAAGGTTAATTCTAAAGACAAAAACCTCAGTTATTCCTCAAATTTTTGTAAAAAGGGAAACAAATGTCAAGTGGGTTTGTAATATATATATATATATATATATATAATTCCAAAAGTACCCTTGAGGTTTTCTAACCTAATTAGAAAAAAAAAACCGCCAACTTTCAAAATTACAGTAGATACCCTGAGGTTTGATTTAGTGTTAAAGCTACAATGCTCAAAGAGGCTAACTGTTATATCTTATAAATGTGAAGGAGGGTTTTGAAATGTTTTATGCTTATGAAGGGGTAAATGTATATCAAAATGAGATCTCGGGTGTTTTTTGTTTTTCAAAAGTTCATTTTTTTTTTTTGGTAATTCGGTCAAACTACTATAGGGATAAAACTACCATTAATGTTAATTCTGATTACAAAAACTCTCAGTTATTTCTCAAATTACAAACCCCTCAGAGTATTACAAACACTCTTTTAAGATTTGTAAAAAGAGAGACAGATTTCAAGTGGGTAATGTAATTTAAAAAAGGACAATTACAAAGAAATCTAACTTTCAAAATTACAAAGGAATATCCTTGAGGTTTGATTTGGTGTTTCAATTATCACACTTAAGGGGCTAATTGTAATATTTTTATAAATGGAGGATTTTGAAATGTTTTGTGCTTATGAAGTGGTAAATGTAAAACAAAACAAGATCCCAGGGGTAGTTTTTGTAATTTTGAAAGTCACCTTTTTTTTTTGTTGTTGTTAATTAGGTCAAACCTCAAGGTTACCATTTGTAATTAAACCCTTCTTTTTTAAATAAGGCTAACCTTGAAGTGTAGTTTTTCCAATTAACCCTTTATTATATACCTATAATTGTTAACAGATGTATGGTTTTTTGGCTTTCTTGATGTTTGAACAGAGCTCTTTGATCTCACCGTTTTGGACGGCGAGACAATCAGGGAGTGGCTATTTTTCGACAAGCCTCGCAGAGCTTTCGAGAGCGGGAACAGAAAGCAACGATCCCTTCCGGATTACAACGGGAGGGGCTGGCACGAGTCGAGGAAGCAAGTGATGAACGAATTTGGCGGCCTGAAGAGATCCTACTACATGGACCCTCAGCCAATGGAAAGCTTCGAATGGCACCTCTACGAGTACGAAATCAACAAATACGACGTGTGCGCATTATATAGGCTGGAAGTGAAGCGCGTTGAAGGGAAGAAGAGCCCCAAGGGCAAAGTAGGAAATGTTTCTGTTGCCGATCTGCAGAAGCAGATGAATAGGTTGACTGCTGAGTTCCCGAACGACAACAAGCAGCAGCGCATTGTTAAAGGAAGGGGGAAAAATAATTTGAAGGACGGAAATGGAAATATTTATCCTGCTTCTAATAATGCATTGCCAAGTCAGGTTGAAGGGTTTGATTATCTTGTGGACAATATCGGAGGGTACTATTTGACATGATCCGAATGATTTGGTATGGTTCTGGAATAAGAGACGTTTTGTCCTTGTAGTATATATATATATATATCGTTTCATTTCATTTCTCACTCGGCCTTGAGGCAAGTGGTGAAGTTTTTTTTTTTGGCTTAATGTCATGGTGGATCGGGGAATCTTAGACAAAGGGTATGCACGGTTGTCAATAGTTCGTTTGTCGTCCGAGTACAGTGCATAGCTTACTCATCATACCATATTTTAACTGCAGAAAACGGCGGGCAAATGCCGAAATTGGGTTGTTCTGACTTGGTTCAATTGAAGTGCACTTCTGGTGCAACTTTTAGAGGAAAATTGTTAAGCCTAACAATCTCAAGTGTCATGTAATTAATTATTTGACCGGTTATGTAAGAATATGCATATTTTTTACTTGTTTTGGTGTGCCCTCTTTTTTTTTTCTTTTTTTTTTTTTTGTTACCAAATTCTGCAGTGCACATTTTGTTTGTTAGCTACCTGAAGATGCTGTAGTATATTGCTTTTGTTTGGACTCCAGAGATTGTGTGGATGGTTCATGGACTTGCTAATTTTGAGTTGGTATATTCCTGGTGGTTTTGAATTTGATATCATTAAATGATCCATGACTCAAAAACTAATGGGTCTAACATGGTAGTGAGTTGCGAAGAGTCTGAATCCTGATCAACATCAAAATGACACGGTCCAACAATATTTCTTGAACTTGAGACACAAAGCTAGTGTTGTAATCAGATTTGAAACATCATGCAAAAACCTCTCGCATTATAAGGAATTTTTCAATGGGCTATTTGCACTACAAAATGGTCTAAAACACCACACAAACAATTTTATTTTTCACTCAAATGCCTAAACTACCCCAAGCACTAAACACACCACACATTTACACATAAGATTGACCCGTCGCACCACCCTACAACGAGTTTTTACGGTCTTCGTTGGTACCATCCGTGTCTTTTTTTTTTTTTTTTTTGGACAGGGGACACGGCTTGGACACGGCGAGACAAGGGTAGACGGCTCGAACACGGCCAGGACACGTCCCCGACACGTTTTTTCAATTTCTTTTTAATTTTTTTTAATTTAATATCATTTTTTATTTTATTTGGAGTTTTATAAATTATTGTGAATGAGTTTGTAATTATTTTAGATAATTTATTGGAAATAAAAATTATTATTATTTAATATTTATAGGAAATAAATATATTAATAATTATTTATTTTATAAACATATCCGAGCCGTGTCGTGTCCTATATTTTTAAAAATAAGCGTGTTCTCGTGTCCGTGTCGTATCGTGTCCCGTGTCCGTGTCCGTGCAACTTAGGTTGTCATGCACTATCATCAGCTCCTCGGGTGACTGAATTCGCCTTCGAGCTAACTGTAGCGGATGAAATGGCAGCAGAGTCGTGAATAGGAAAAGCTTCGTTCTTTGTTGTTCGAAAAACTCCGTCGTAGTACTTTTACCACACAAAAAATGTCGTCGACCATTGATTTCAACCAAACTTTTGCTCGACCATCGATTCCAAACAAAACAAAGAAATTCGCCCATCGATTCCGAACAAAACGTTGTTGTGTGGACCTAGTTGTTCGAACACTTATGGCGGCCATGACAGTAGCTTCAATAAGCCTCCTCTGATTGTTTGGTAATTATTTTTAAAAATAATTTATAAACTTTCGGAACAAAATGTCAAGAGCTTATCAGTTATTTAAAAAAAATGTAATGGAACCCCAACTTATTTTTAATTTTCTTCTTTAACTTTGATCATTTAATTATAACATTATCATTATTAATACTTCTAAACTATTTCATTTTATTTTATTCAAACACTTTAATATCTTATTTCAAAATAAGATTAAACATGTTATAAAATACATCTAACTTCATTCCCCACTTGGTGGAGTACATTTATAATCATTATATCAAATTTAAATTTTTTATATTAAGAGATCTATGGTTGTAAATGTAAGGGACGGTGCCGTTATAGGTACCGCAGATTTTTCTTAAGTTATTATCGTCTTTTCAAAGAATGCGTTTAAGGTATTATTTTTCCAAAATCGGCACCGCAGATTTTTCTTAAGTTATTATCGTCTTTTCAAAGAATGCGTTTAAGGTATTATTTTTCCAAAATCAGAGGTTTGTGTTACCATCGTCACTGTGAAAATGTTCGAAGTCCGCAGATAGTCAAGTAGTGTACCTCCATAAACCCTAGCTATAACTTTCAGTTACCGACCAGCAGTTTCAATTATCAATGGCGTTCTCTTCTGCGTCCCGCCTACTCTTCATCCCTCTCTGTCCCCCCTCATCTTTTCCCTATAAACCAGAATTTCCCAAATTACCCTTCTCTCCTCCGAAAGTCCCCCACTCTCTCCTCGCCGCTGCCTCCTCCCACCACCAACCGCCTTCGCCGTTCACTTCCGAACATTCCGCCGTCCTTGACGCCGTAGACGCTAATGAGAACTCCGTTCCAGCCGTCCGTACGTACGAGAACGACTTGGCCCGGCTCACCCTCCTCGGCGCCGTCGACTTCAAGCAAGCCCTCACAGCCGCCGCGGCTGACGGCGGAGCCGCCGCCGATGAGCATATATCTTCCGGCTTAAACATGGTCGTGGAAACCTTATTTCCTGGCCCCTCCGGCGACCACAGCACCGTCGCCACACGATTAGTGAGTCTATAGTTCCATTTTGTGTATCTATAGGTTAATTCTAAAATTCGATTTGAGTTTTCAATTCCTCGATTAGCAAACACCAATTGAGATTGCCTGATCATAAAATCACTTATTTCTTATTTTCCCAGTCTTTACCCTCTCGAAAAGTAAAAGAGAAAGCTATACAGCTGAAGAAAAAACTGCTGACGAAAGAGATAATAAGCGGCACCACTTCAAACCATATACTCGCGATGACCTTTAGACAAGTAGTTATCGAGCGTCTACAGATTCTCGAAATGGCACTGTTTAAACCGGGGACCGAACGAAATATGAGCGATCTCGAAAACCCAACCGAGGTAAAATAAAAACTATGTAAAAATGTTCTCTTAACCATTGTTCTTGTATTCTGAATCACTTTTATTTTATTTTTTTGCTCTGCAGGTGACAAGTTAGTTATCTTATTCCGTTTCCTATCAGCAGGTACCTGTTTTGCTAACCCTAAGCTCCTCGGACGAACGTGTCATTTCTTCGATCGGAGAGGTTATTTGCGCTGCTGCCTTTGAAGACATTGAAGGGCATTTTCGTCATGATTCCAGTTGGTTTGACAAGAAGAAACGGGTTTCGTCGAGAGATTGTTCTGTTGTTCTGTATAACTTACTTGAGCATGAAGCGGTTGCTAATTCAAAAATGCTGTTAGAAAAGTTTAAGTTGGAAAGGGGGAAATATGAGCTCAAGGGGTCGAAATTGAAGAACAGTTGGTGGTCGTCTAATGCGTTCTCTAAGTTGGAAAAGATTGGCGGGCCCGAGTTTTGTGTTTGGATAAGTGAGTTTTTACCGACTTACGTGTTGGAGATGGACTCGGATAAATTTAGTGATTTGGAGTTTGAAGGGTGGAGAAAGACGGACGAGAATATATGGGAAGCTGCGCTTACTCATTCTCAAATGGTAATTAGTCTCTTTTTCCTTAGTTTAGTTGCTTGCGAGCCTATGTGATGACTGCTTCTGATACTATCGCTTTTGAATGCTGTTCGATATGTATGTATTTGTTGATGCAGTATAGAAAGGGATGAATGTTGTTTATTAGCAGGCTTAATTTATTAGAGGCTATCTTTTTTGTAGTAACCGATTTAATCTACTCCCTCCGTCTCACAAAGATAGGCCCAAAGTTATTTCATAATGATTAAGAAAATGTTGGTAATATAGTTAAAATATTGCACTTACCATTTATAACCTTGTGCCTTATTAATTGTTTATTCACTGTCTACTTAATTCTCGTAAAAGTTAGTCTGGGTAAATAGAGTGATGTGATCACAAAATAGCTAAGTAGGGGTGTACATGGAAATGAAAAATCAATTACTTACTAAATGTAGTACCATGTCTGTCTGTGTGGTATACCTGATATAGTAACTTGGTCTATCTTTGTGGAATGGGGGGTGTATTAGTTATGAAGCATGGATTTCATGTATTCTTTTTTATCCAGAAAAAGGAAATATTGTGAAAGATTATTATTATTTCTTTAAATAGTCATTCCATCTTACCTACCCTCAATGCTATTTTTCAGTTAATTATAAAAAACGAGTATGCCTCAATCTATAATTGCAATTTTCTGCAGGTTAGTTTGGCTGAGATTTTGGATATGTACTACGAGGACGTGTTCACACTGCCTAACAAGGGATTGTCATGCTATGCCGTTGCAAGACCATCGAACTTGAACCTCAACAAGGTATTTTATCGTATTCCTAGACCTCAATATTGTATTATATTTTATAATATCATGATAAATGTGGTTTTTTTTTATTGTTACAGGGCAGTTCTTTTCTGAAGACATTGTCGATTGTGGTCGCGAGTGGGATTTTTCTAGTGATGATTAGTGTTCTGGGAAAAATTTGTCTGCCTCGTCAGCCTATTAGAAATAAATTTATTCAAAAATATTCCCAAGCTCCGTTTTCCGAGATTAACTGTGTTCCTCACCATTCTGTGGATTTTTTTGAGGTATGTATCATAATTGTTGATAGCTTGTACTTTTTCTTGACCATGTTTGACATTTGATTTGCGCTGTAGTTGGAAATGTGCTTTGTCTCTATAATTAGAAGAATCAAGAATTATTTTGGTTGGCCTGGTGAAATAAGTAACAAAACGGGTGTATGTGCGTGGGTTGGAGAAGTGCCTAAATTCCTGAAAGAAGTGGATAAGACCGACTCGAGTATGCTTGACGTTTCATCTACTTCCACACCATTAGCAGCAAGTGACGAAGAGATGAAAGCAGTAGAAGACATTGCTAGTTATCAGGTACATGCGTCAGACCGTCTGACAAAGTATTTTCGTGAGACGGAACCCCCTTTTTTTTAATAATTCTTTAAAAAAAATTCTGGTGTTTTTCAAATTTCTATTATTTATTGTGTTTTATTAATTTTTATAGAGTTATCTGATGTCTCTTTTTTCTCGACTGAAACAAGCAGGTGGTGGTGACAAGGGATGGGAGTATAGTAGGGTTTCAACCTACTAATCGAGTTGCCGTCAATAATTGGGCAGCAAATCCACTAGCCAAAGGGTTGCATGGTGGAAAAAATCTTTCCCCTGGTATTTTTTTTATAATTAGCTTTTTTTTTCTTTTTGTTCTTCTGTTTTTACTATATGAACGTGTTGATTTAAGTTCCAATGCCGTCTTGCAGGGTTATTAGAGCCTGGTGTCAAATTCAGTCGTCCAAGTGACGTGCTGGCATTGGAGCTGTTGATATCGTTGAATCCTAAATCCTATTTTGCAATGGTTAGGGGTGTTGGCGTTAGTGAAGAAGTAAGCTAATAAGTTGAAAGTTCTGTTTTTAGGTACTTTTTGTGCTATTACAGTATTTGTTGTTTGATTATTGTTAGAATTAGAGAACCAAATGGGCTTCACCTGGTTATATTTAGATGTGGCTTTTTTTTTCTGCATTGATGACAAGTACTCAATTGTTGAATAAAGTTAATTAACAGGTAACATGGTTATTTTTGTATACTGCGTTGTAATGGAGTATTTATGATTATTATTATTATTTTTTTTCATTCTATATTTTTATAGTGTTAGTTTTAAGTGTATTACATTTTGTATATTTCTTGTAAACTCAATTCAACTATAATTTACTCAATAATTCGTCTTTGACTCAATTAGACTCGTGTAAGCTTAATTTGTTTACCGATCAGATTGAGTCAAATTAAGCTTTAAATGTTGTTTTTAAAGTTCAATAAAATTTCTAACTAATTTGAACGGCTTATGCAGCCCGATAATTCGTTTATACCCAATAGAATATAGATACCATTACAGAGGGGCTGCAGATTCTTAATACAAAAATCACTAGATTCCTTTGGATGAAGGCGATATGCCATTCTTTTTACGTCTAGTGGAGAAAAATAATTAAAGGTCATGTTTGTCCTCAAACTCAATATTCTAGATTAAGATTATAAATTTTAATACCAATTATTTTAAAGGGGGAACGTCATTTTTTACCTTTTAGGCAATCTAAATTTTATTTTTTATCCATAAATGAATATAATATCTTTTCTATCTAATTGCAGTATGAAAAGACTAAAATATGTCCATGTTGGTTTGAAAAGATTAAAGAGGATAAAAAATTTCAAACGTTTTATTAACATTTCTATTTTCCACTCCACCTTTTAAAAAAATCCGGCGAATTTGAGGCAATTTCGATAGCAAGAATCAAGATTAGAGTTCTCCGTATGCACAATGTAAGTTCTTCAGTTTTGTGTTTGAGATTTATCACTATTTGGCCTTACTATAATTTCTAGAGTTTTGATGTTTATCTAATACGCTACAGTATTTATTCGCATTTTGGAGTTAGAAATGTAATTTAGGGCGAACAGTATCATTTTCCACCGATCGACCCTAACATAACTTTTCGCCCCAAACATTTTTAACTACTCGAACCTAACATTTTTTAACTATTCGAACTGAACATTAAAAAACACAGCTCGATCTAAACATAACCTCTCGCCCCAAATATTTTTAGCTGCTCTAACCAAATATAAAGAAATATTGCTTGATTCAAACATAACCACTCGTCCCAAATATTTTTAACTACTCGACCCAGCCATTTTTAAACTAATCGAACCAAATATAAAAAAATATTGCTCGATCCAAACATACCTCTCGCCCGAACATTTCCAACTACTCCAACCTAACTATTTTAAACCAGTCGAACCAAACATAAAAAATAATGCTCGATTCAAACATAACCTCTCGCCCCAAGCATTTTTAACTACTTAAACCAAATATTTGTCTTTGCCGACCCTAATACAAATATCAAATTACTCGACCCAAACAATTATCACATCTCACCTCAAGCGTGCAAAAATATATTCGGGTCGATCCAAATAAAACGGAACATCTCAAAATGTTAGATTACTCGACCCAAATAATTATCACATCTCACCCCAAACATACAAAAATATACTTCCAAACCAAATATTTGTATCAGTCGACCCACATACAACTACTCACACTAAATTATTAAACAACTTGATCAAAAAATTTCCTTTAAGAATCTTACCTAATTTCAACTAGCAAAAAAAAAAAAAGGAAAAAAAAGTACAAAATTCAAGTGGCTAATTTGAAGGTACATCGGGACCGGAATGGTATGTTCCATGCGGCGGATCGGCGTCGCTCTTTTTTACCCTTTTAGCATTGGCAGCCTCCTCACTCATCTTCCTTTTTCCTTTGGCCCCCTTCGCGTTGGTTTTCTCAGATATCTTTTCACCAGAGAAGATGACAGATATAAGAAGAATAGTTTTTGTATTGATGGCGACGGAGAAGATGGCAAATATGAGAAGATTAGTATTTGTTTGGAATTTGTTTCGAGAACAATGTTATTGTTTGGATCGACCAAGAGAATAATATTTTAAATCTTTTAAATCTCAAAGTGAGTATAAAATATCTCTTATTTACTAATGTGCATAAAAGAGTTTTGCCTTACAAAAATAGGCATTTTGGATGAGTTCCACTTATTTTAAATTCAAATTCTCTTTTTCTACCCAATAAATTCTAACATTATTTGATATTTATCATAAAAATTATTGTTACTTTATTTTCAGTTATATTTCATTTTACAACTTATTACAAATATAGTCATACGACATCAAGAATTTTGCCAAACTTCTCGAATATAATTTGACATCTAATTTAAATCTTACATTCTTAGTATTCTCACAAAATTTTCCATACTCAAAATTTAATATTTTGGGAATCCAAATCCAAACACCTAGAAGTGTGAATGACTATAAAAAAGTGGAAAATATTCCGTATAAAACGAACATATCAATCAAGTTTTCTCTCTCTTCGTGTCATTTACTCGTTAATGAAAGGAAAAAAATTATTAGCCTTACAAAGTATTCGACTTTTATTTTCTTTACTTTACTTTCTACACTATTTGTTTAATTAAAACACCTTCTATTTCTCCGATTATCTTCTATTGCCTAATTCCGTCCGAAAAGAGTCGTTCGAGCTTGAACTCGTGAGTTTCACAACAATTTTACAATTTTTATATCAAAATCTTCACGACGATGTGTAAAATCCAAATAGCTCATTCTAACTTTTTTGGCAACAACATACAAAATTGTCAAAATATTTGAATTTTACACGTTGTCAAGAAGATTTCGATGTAATAATTGCATAGCTTTTGTTATCGTGATACTCACAAGCTCAAACACCGACAATTCTTTGGATTGAATTAGGAAGTAAGAAGCAAACGGAAAAAAATATGCATACTTTACGGTTTTTTAATAGAAAAAAAAATTGTATAATACGTAAACTAATTTTTTTTTTGCATAACTAGAGAGCCAAACTCAAATTTCCACTAAAAAAAAATCTCTCACCTACCCTTCTTCTGTTTCATACAAATTTGTCTACCTAATAAATAATTGGCGATGAGTCCTCACTGTAGATGAATTGGTCGGTCTTGGTTTTGTGTCCTTAAATCCATTAGGTTTGCCCCACGAATGTACGTGTGGATGAAATTCTCTGGAGCTGCAGACGAAGGTGTTAATTTGGAGTGGAGCCCACGGAGGGAGCTCCGGCTGTTAAATCTTCAGGTAAATTGACCTCTTAAATTTTTTAAGTGGGATCAATACTATAATAATAATATTATTATTATTATTATTATTCATAATAAGCCCTCTAAAGAGTTTATACATTACGACGAATTATACAAGTTTAGTTGAATTAAAACTAGGCTTATATATTCATTTTCTTTTTATCCTGGGTAAATATGTTGCCATGTTAAACGATCGTCACTCAAATAAGTTATGAATTCAAACTTAAAATATCTCCTTTTGCCTAAACAAAACACATTCTATATTACTATCCTATCTATCTACCCACCCTAAGTGCCCGTTTGGTTGGGGGGCGGGATAGGACCAATTAGTCACGCCCCTCGTGATAGCACTATTTGGATTATTAATGTGTCGTGTTCGGTTGGAGTGAAAGTTGTTATTTGAACTAATCGTAGTCATGGTCTATCAATTGTTTGGTTGAGATGATAAAGGGGACAATTGCACAAATGATCGTACTGCCCTCCCCATTCAATTGATGATATATTTCTGGATCTCGAGAGGGGAACCCATTTTCTCTCCTGCGCTAAGTTAATTTAATTGGCCAGACCACAGTCCACGATCAACAATTCAATTCGGCGGCGGTGGTGAGAGGTCCGTATCTTCGTCAAAAGGTGAGTCCGTGCGGCTAATTTTTTTTTCTTATTTTGTTTACACGACTGTCGATGTAAATTCGAGAAATTCCGTCTCCTCTTCCATCGAAATCCAGGGGAGGGTTGAAACTGATCATTCGTGTTTTTTTATTTATCATTTTTTAATGTTAAATTCATGTGGGTTTTATGTTCATGAACTGAATAAGAAATTAACTAACTAGGAAATTCGCGTCAGCAATCACAATTTTCTTTGTCCGGGATTGCAACTGTTGTACGGTAACATACTAGGGTTTCAGATTTTAGTTCGATTGAGGACATTGCCCAATGGGCCTTCCTTTTTTTATGAATTTTCGTTTGCCTAAGAATATTTTGTCGGTACACTCTGCATTGTGCTTGGTTTGTTAAACTCTATGTTTTCCACATAGACTTGTAACCCCGTCACAGGAATGGTCTCGACTCGGAGCTCGTCCTCGTCCTAGGCGTACAGTCTGTCTTCCTCTTGTCGAACCTGCAACCTGTTACTCTCAAATCAGTGTCATTGTGGTATGGCGGTGAGGGTTCTGGTCTCGAAGACAAGGAAGAATCCTAATCGCCGTTTTGTCTCGTGTCCGCGAAGGGGGGTAAAAATGTGATTCTTTTGCTGTATTGAATATTTATGTGGTTTTGTTGAGTTTTGTTTAGTTGTTAGTTTGTCTTGAGTCCGTTGGATCAGCGTGTCGATGTCGCATTTCATGCGTTTTCTCATTCGTTAGGTTGACGGGGAAAGAAAATCAAACTAATTGATGGACACCCGGTAGATATTACTTGAGTTATTGTGTTTCGAAGTTAGATTTCTGTTCAATCTAACGCTCGTAATCCAGATTTGGTTACGATGTTCTAACTTTTTCCCGTATTATATTTGCAGGACAACAAATGTGACTTCTTCCATTGGTTGGACCCACTTGTCGACGAGTGTACATCAGAGCCGAACGAGTCGTTACAAAAACATGTGCTGAAGTACAAGGCAGAGTTGGATGCTTGCCGGGCGCGTCTGGTACGGGCCTCACGTTTCACTATCCTCTCTTGGACCGTGACCTTGATTGCGGTTCTTTGTTCTTACGGGCTATTCCAGTTACACTGCCAATGCGGGTGGGCAGGTGGCGGTTTAGGTAGGCTAAAGTAGTCTACCTAGTTTGTTGTCTGTATTAAAAAAATAAATAAGACAATCCTTTCGGGCAGTGATTAGTTTTGTAATGTATGTATTGAGTTGTATGTGGGTCTTTGCTAACTCTGTTTAGAACGTAAGCGCTCGAATTGTTGTACTATAATTTGCGTGGTATATCGAAAAATGTAGTGGTGTATTCGTCTTTATATCATTAGTAGTTGTTAATTATAACCCAAATGCCTCTGTGATAATGTAAAGTTGCAAGGACAAATATTTTCAGGCAATGTGCAATGGATAAATGGTGGGTCCCGTGTGGCATTCCATTATGTTTCTATTTAATTCTGCACTGCATTATGATGTTGCATAATTTGATAGTTGAAAAAAGATGGTTTTAGTCAGACATGTATTGTCCAAATGCGGTATGATGTATGATGTATGCATGGCTCTTCATTTCAGGAATATATTCCCTGTAAACCTAAAAAGGTAAGTTTTTACCTTGAAAATAAGTTAGACAGGGGAATATATTCCCTGAACTACATTACAGACAATAGTGATTAGTAAGTGAAGTTTGGACCATTAACGTGCAACTTGAACTTATCTATAAAAACACTGCAGCATTTGGTCAGTGCAAGGCGTATAAACCCATTGTTCTAAAAATCATTCTTTTCCAAATTAATCCCCGATAATTTTCTTGAACAAACCAGTATGTCGAACGGCTACCCAATTTACCCGGTGAATCAGTCCGAATATTTTTACACCGCTCGTTGGACTGAGGAAGTGGACAAGTTTTTCGTGAACTTGTTGGTGGACCAACGCAACCTAGGTTTGTTCAAACCGGAATGTGTAAACCAAACGTCTATCCAATTCTGTGTGGACATTCTCAATATCGAATTTGGGACGGACTTCAACTACGGCTTCCGCGTCAACCAGATCGCAATCCTCCAACACCGCTACCGGGTGTTTCGTTGGATGCTCTCTCAACGACATGTGACCCGCTGCGAGGAGACTGGTCCGATATGTGCACCATACGAAGTGTGGGAGGATATGTTTGAGGTTTGAACATTGGCCCTCCTTCTTTACGTATTTATACGACAAGTTTACTGTACTTACTGTATGCTCCTCCTTTACGTATTTATACAACAACTTTATCGTACTTATTGTATGCTCAAGAAAAAATAAATTAATCTCACACCTATATCATTTTATTTGTGTCAATCATCTACAGCAAGAACCTTTTTGTATTGCCTACCAAGTGCAGGGGGACCCGTGTTGGGATGACCTACAAATTTTATTCGACGGATTGTACGGATCACGGCCAAACCCAAACGCCGTTGTTATAAACATCAGCTCCCAAAACGAATCATCTCATGTCGCGCCTATGGCCCCTAACCCTAATACGGTTCCCCGTGCGTCCCCAAACCACGTTTTCCAGTACTCCACAAGTGGTGCTGAGTCCTTGCGTCTTCTGTGTAACAACCTCGCCGGGGGCTCCGGTTACACGTCTGAAAGTTCGGTGAACCAGCCGATTGCCTCACCGGAGCACGAGTCCAGCACTTGCATTTCTGGTACCAGGTCACCGGCCCCTCTCCCCCGACCATCGCGACGTTACAAGCCATCACCATGTTAGGGATTGAATATATTTGGAAATTAGTTCAGAACCCGTCTTGAAGTGCGTCTGTCGTGCGTCCCTCTTGTGTCCACTTTCGTGATATTCTACTTCCTTAATGTAATCCAGATTTGTGCTAAGTTTGCTTTTATATTTGTTAGCATGGACTTTTTGTCGTAGATATTCTCCATGCACGCGGATATGATAACTGCTTTCCGTCTTCTTAATATTGCACTTGTGTATTCGCGCTTCATTTGGTAGTTAATATAATATTTTT
>BMAC01000494.1:483009-501334 GCA_014905375.1 Phtheirospermum japonicum
AAAAAAGTACCAATAACACCAAACCGAAGCAGGCTATTAGCACAATAATAATTCAAAACAGCAGATGGATCTCTCCGGAAGCAACCATTATGTTTAATCTAAGTTGCACGGACAAGGGACACGACACGGACGTGGGATACGCTTATTTTTAAAAATATAGGACATGGCACGGCTCAGACAAGTTTTTAAAAAATAAATAATTATTAACGTACTAATTTCATGTAAATATTAAATTGCACTACCTTTTATTTTCAATTAATCATTTAAAATAATTGCAAACTCCTTCACAACAATTGATGAACCCAAAGTAAAAATATAATAATTTTTTTTTAAGAAAAAGGATATTTGAAGAAAAGAAATGAAAGTGTTCCCGCGTGTCCTCCCCGTGCCCTGCCGTGTCCACCATCCAAAGAAAAAAATAGGACACGCTTCCTGCGCATGTCCTCGTCCATGAAGTATCCAACACGTGTCGGGTCCAAAATGAGGTGTCTGTGCATAAAAGTGTTTAATTGATGTTTAACAAGAAACTCCCATTCAGTCACAATTTACTGTTTTACTAAATTATCATTATAAGGACCTAATTTAAGAAGGGAAAAAAATAGGGTTAATTATAAATAATACACCTGAGGTTTAGCCCACTTACAAAAAAAGCCAATTATCTTTCAAAATTACAAATACCCCCTCAAAGTGTTACTAACACCTCCTTGAGGTTTGTAGTTATCCAACAAACATCCCTCTCTTTAGGGTGCAGTTTGTAAAATAAAAACAAATATCAATGTGGTATTTGTAATTTTGAGAGATACCTGGGTTTTCTGTAATTAACTAAACCCCAAGGAATAAATAATAAATATCCCAAAAACTTAATAGCACCAAGGGTAAATTTTCTGTGCGAAAAATTGCTATAGAAAATAAGGAGCAAATAAGTTAGACAAACACAAGCAATACAAAATAAGAAAAGGCTAGACTACAGAAGAAAAAAAGCTAGACCCGCACCTTAGTTTTTCTCTCCTCTCCTCTAAATATGAGACGCACATATGGGTTAGTGTGGTGCTTCCCTTCGACGTCTTGAGCTTCATGCACAATGACGACTAATACCCCTCCACCAGCTGGGGTGCCTTCAGGAGCCTTTTGTACCTCGCCCGTATTATCAAAATCTTTCGGCATATCTTCGTCCTTGAAAGGCTTATATGTCAGCTCCACCTCGATCTGCCCGCGCATCTTATCGTTTTGGACATCATTTGTATCCATATTCTTAAGAAGATCCAAAGTCATATATTTTGGTTCGTCATGGGGAAGCTCCTTCAGAGGGACAACATTCATACCCATCTTATCATGTTTGCCAACCTGAACGGAAATACAAAACATTGAGGTCGTGTTTGGATAAAATGGTTTCAAATCCAAATTTTAAATTTTCATTTATTTCAATTTTTTATTTTTTTTAAATCAATTTTTATTGAGTAAATAAAAATAAATAAATAAAAATATAGTTTTCATAAAAGTTTAGTATATGTGTAGTGCATGTGAAACGTGTAGTGTGTGAAATATGAATACCTGCTCCCAGTCATAAACAACAAGTTCCAATGCTTGTGTTTCGGGATCTTTTATAACCATGCTGAATTCTTCATTCCACTCGGGGTTCAAATTCTTATGCTTCACAGTAGTCTTCTTTGATGGAGCCTTCGATTCAGTGAGCTTCAGTTTCACATAAGGATCTGATGCACCTAGTAAGTCTTTCTTTTTCAGCTTGTTTGCCCGCAAAACCTTCACGTGAAGAATCCCAACTGGCTTCTTCATAGCTCTGATGGTTTAAACTCAATTAGAGTGTGCATATAAAGCTAGGGCTAAATATATAACTTCTACATAAGAAATACATACTTTGTTGGATCCAGAATTTGCACTTCGAGTGATTTAGGCCACAGATACATGTTAGCAACTTGATCTTTGATAAGCTCCTGCATGTGGTTTTTTCATGTAATAGTTAGCGTGTATTAAATTAAAATGCAAACAAATATTAGGTTTCCTTGAGACTTTCGCACTGATATGTATCTTGCTTTTCCTTTTAGAGTTAATCATGCCACAAAGATAGCTAGGAAGAATAAATAGATTGGCATATATTTTAGTGTATGAAAATTCCAGATCGCAAGTTTAATCCAATGTCACGATCCGCAAGTAGAAAAACGATGCGTACACCTCTTAGCTACTAACCAACTATATGCAACAGAGCTTTGATACCAAGGCAATGACAAATATAAGCTCTAATTCAGAAATAACAATTTTCCATTTCATTCGCGACACATGTTCAATATCCAGAGCTCATTTCTTTTTTTTTTTTCTCTAAACTCCACTCTCCTAAAGATGAAATAATACAAAGAAATGATTTCAAGAATTGATTAAAAGAGTTGTACCTGTACAAATCGGTACAGGCCAGGAATTGACATGAGATCAGCCCCCACAAGCCTTAGTCCAAAGTCAACATGAGGCTGCCAAAAAAATGGGGCAGCTTAGTACAAGAAAATGTCTTGAAATATAAAATTTCGCACGAGTATGAATATCTGAGCAAATAAGTACCAATACAATCACCTCAACTTATAGCGAGTAAAATCAAAAAGCTTCCCAGTGATCATGGAACACTAACATAATTACTCCCCTTTAATATTTGGCAAATGACAAAAGCACAACCAGTACATGAATGAACTTTCACAACAAGTTTCAAGGTACCAAAAATGACAACAGTTATCCAGTACTTGGTGATTTAACTCTCTCATAATTTGATTTGAAAATTGAGAGAAAAATATAAAGAAAGGGAAAGAAACATCACCAACCTTCTCCATAAGAGACACAAAGATCTTGGCAAAACAAGGAAAACTGGGAACAAGAGGCTTTAGGGTGATACGAGGTTGAGCAAAGACCTGCAAATCAACAACCTGAAACATACAGACAACATATTTATTATGTACTTAATTTCTTATTATGTATCATTAATTAACTTTTTTTTATAGGCTAATGGCCAAGTAAATCTAAAAACACCTGAGTTAATATTGATTTATAGTGTAGATGTTAAAAAATACTAAAGGAATATAATGGCCAATTACCTGAACAGTTGCTTTCAATCCAAATGCTCTAGCAGCCACCGTCACATTAGGATTCCCAGCCCATTTCAAGGAAGGCTCCATAATCAACTCCTTCTCATCAGTGAGATAGACCTTCATACCTGGCCATAAAATATTGCATCAAGAAAAAACAAAATAAAATAAAAGGTCAAGCAAACTAATGACAAAACTTCACTGACCTTGAAAAGTAGGTGGAAGAGATCCTAGCGTTAGGGCTTCGAAATCAACAGATTCAATTTTATATTTGGATATTTGCTCATCAATAATAGGGGTAGCGATGTTTTTGGCCGTCTTGCAAATCGCCTACAATAAGCACAAATAAGTAATGCAGAAAACAGATGAATAAGACGAATCGTAAACAAGACACAATTTTGTATGGATAAGAATACCTTGTCGAGGTAAGGCCACATAATCTCAAGAAACTTGTTGAGCCAGTCCATCTTCGTTGAAATATAAAAGGTAACATAAACAATTTATTACATTAAACAACTATCCCATAAAAATAATCGAATGCTTTCACCAGTAACCATGTAAAATGTTAGTGAGCAAACTTACACGATCATAGTCTGGATTCTTCACCCAAAAGGGTATTTCGGGAAGCAATCGCTGCAAACTTTTAGAGTCTTGCTCAGCCAAAGAACGAATATCAGGGTCCTGATAAAACCTTAAAGTTAGGGAAAACAAAAATCACATGTTGGTACCATATATTGCCAACTAATCTAGAACTACTCTTCCATATGATATGACATTCTTCCATTCAAAAGAGAATAATCCAAAAATAAACAGGAAAATGATAGATTATTCCAATGCAGGTATCAGAAAAATGTACACTCTAGATTGTTTCTCACCAAATCAATCCAATTGAAGAACAGAATGTTCGATTATTTCTTCTTAGGCCGAGTGCATAGAGCACAACATCCATGCTCATAAATAAATAAATAAGTAAATATGATCACTACTAACAGTGCTATGATCACTATCAATAGCCATTTGGACCAATTTCATCAATCATAATAGATAAATGTCATATCATTTTACAACTCTAACCCAAGTTGCATCTCACTATAATTTGATCCTTGATGCTACAGGATACCAATCAACAACATATCCACGATGTAAGTTCTATGTAAAAGTCTCTCTATCTTAAAAATAAATCCAAAAAACAATCAAATAATTACTGCAACTTCCCACTGAAAAAACAAATAATCATTTTCAAAGGTCTGCGCGAAAATAACAAACAGTAAAAGATACATATTCCTACAAATAAATACACACATATTCAAACGAAAAGAAAAAAAAATCACAAAGAAACTGCAGAGCGTGTACCTTAACATCGCTGGGCTGAAAATATATGAACAAGTAATACCCAACCACAACTCCAGTAGAAATCCCAACTCCAAATCCACAAAACCCCAATATTGTACTGATAAAACCCATCTCCGAAAATCGCTCTTACGAAATTCCAAGTGATCGTTTCTGAAAGTTGAAATCAAAGTTCAAACTCAACTACAGCAAACATCTATGCTCGTTCTGGGTCTCCAGCTATTCAATCAAATGTCTTCGAGAAAGTCCATTCAAAATCAACAACAAAATAATATCTATTTTCTTCAAATGTATATAGGCGTATTATTAATAAATGAGAAATTTAGCGAAAGACAAATGTACCCCTTATCGGTCTTGACGTGCAAGACTGCAATCAATTTTTTATGCATATGGAATGCGTGCCCTTTAATGTCATTCATGGATATTATCATATTGGTTACACCACGTTTTGAGCTTTTTGTGGAATGTGTAAAAGATAGGGCAGTGACTTTTTTTCTGCCGGAAGCAAAGTTAAATATGCTTTGACAAGTTTGTGGGCTTGTCCTGGTCCAGGCCCATTATGGTGGGCCGAGTTGCTTGTTGTGCTAGTGTGATGAAATACTGCCATTTGGGGAGGACTTTTATGGAGGACGTGAGTAGGGTGTAATCGAGCCGATTCGAGCCGAACACTGTCAGGCTCGAGCTCGAGCTCGACTGCAAAACTCGAAACTCGAGCTCGGCTCGAGCTCAAACGAGCTCAATTTTCTCAAGCTCGAACTCTGCTCGTTTGAAAACTCGACAAGCTCGAGCTCGAGCTCGGCTCGACTCGACTCGATTTACATAATATTAATTAAAAAAACTAAAAAGCATAAAATAAAATACTTAATATTAATTTTTATTATATATTTAGGGTATATATGTAAATAAGTGGGTATAATAAGGATAAAGTGGTAAATCTAGTAAAGCTCGATTAGGCTCGCGAGCCTATTCGTTAAGTATTACTGAGCTCGAGTTCGAGCTCGATACATAATTGAGTAGCTCGAGCTCGAGCTCGGCTCGATTAATCTCGAGTCGATTTCGAGCTTTTCTCGAGTCGATCCCGAATAACTCACGAGCCGGCTCGGCTCACTTACACCCCTAGACGTGAGACCGTATTATGTTGCAAAAAAATAATTTAGCAGCATTTGATTAAACAGACGGGTAAGTGCCCGTTTGGTTGAGGGGGCAAGATAGAACCAATTAGTCACGCCCCTCGTGATAGTACTATTTGAATTATTAATGTGTCGTGTTCGGTTGGAGTGAAAGTTGTTATTTGAACTAATCATAGTCATGGTCTATTAGTCGTTTGGTTGAGATGATAAAGGGGAAAATTGTACAAATGACCGTACTGCCCTCCCCATTCAATTGATGATATGTTTCTGGATCTCGAGAGGGGAACCTATTTTCTCTGCTGCGCTAAGTTAATTTAATTGGCCAGATCACAGTCCACGATCAACAATTCAATCCAGCGGCGGTGGTGAGAGGTCCGTATCTTCGTTAAAAGGTGAGTCCGTGCGGCTAATTTTTTTTTCTTATTTTGTTTACACGACTGTCAGTGTAAATTCGAGAAAAGTCGTCTCCTCTTCCATCGAAATCCAGGGGAGGGTTGAAACTGATCATTCGTGTTTTTTTATTTATCTATTTCTTTATGTTAAATTCATGTGGGTTTTATGTTCATGAACTGAATAAGAAATTAACTAACTAGGAAATTTGCGTCAGCAATCACAATTTTCTTTGTCTGGGATTGCAACTGTTGGACGGTAACATAGTAGGGTTTCAGATTTTAGTTCGATTGAGGACATTGCCCAATGGGCCTTCCTTTTTTTTTTATGAATTTTCGTTTGCATAAGAATATTTTGTCGGTACACTCTGCATTGTGCTTGGTTTGTTAAACTCTATGTTTTCACAGAGACTTGTAACCCCGTCAAAGGAATGGTCTTGACTCGGAGCTCGTCCTCGTCACAGGCGTACAGTCTGTCTTCCTCTTGTCGAACCTGCAACCTGGTACTCCCAAATCAGTGTCATTGTGGTATGGCGGTGAGGGTTCTGGTCTCGAAGACAAGGAAGAATACTAATCGCCGTGTTGTCTCGTGTCCGCGAAGGGGGGTAAAAATGTGATTCTTTTGCTGTAGTGAATATTTCTGTTGTTTTGTTGAGTTTTGTTTAGTTGTTAGTTTGTCTTGAGTCCGTTGGATCAGCATGTCGATGTCGCATTTCATGCGTTTTCTCATTCATTAGGTTGACGGGGAAAGAAAATCAAACTAATTGATGGACACCCGGTAGATATTGCTTGAGTTATTGTGTTTCGAAGTTAGATTTCTGTTCAATCTAACGCTCGTAATCCAGATTTGGTTACGATGTTCTAACTTTTTCTCGTATTATATTCGCAGGACAACAGATGTGACTTCTTCCATTGGCTGGACCCACTTGTCGACGAGTGTACATTAGAGTCGAACGAGTCGTTACAAAAACATGTGCTGAAGTACAAGGCAGAGTTGGATGCTTGCCGGACGCGTCTGGTACGGGCCTCACGTTTCACTATCCTCTCTTGGACCGTGACCTTGATTGCGGTTCTTTGTTCTTACGGGCTATTCCAGTTACACTGCCAATGCGGGTGGGCAGGTGGCGGTTTAGGTAGGCTAAAGTAGTCTACCTAGTTTGTTGTCTGTATTAAAAAAATAAATAAGACAATCCTTTCGGGCAGTGATTAGTTTTGTAATGTATGTATTGAGTTGTATGTGGGTCTTTGCTAACTCTGTTTAGAACGTAAGCGCTCGAATTGTTGTACTATAATTTGCGTGGTATATCGAAAAATGTAGTGGTGTATTCGTCTTTATATCATTAGTAGTTGTTAATTATAACCCAAATGCCTCTGTGATAATGTAAAGTTGCAAGGACAAATATTTTCAGGCAATGTGCAATGGATAAATGGTGGGTCCCGTGTGGCATTCCATTATGTTTCTATTTAATTCTGCACTGCATTATGATGTTGCATAATTTGATAGTTGAAAAAAGATGGTTTTAGTCAGACATGTATTGTCCAAATGCGGTATGATGTATGATGTATGCATGGCTCTTCATTTCAGGAATATATTCCCTGTAAACCTAAAAAGGTAAGTTTTTACCTTGAAAATAAGTTAGACAGGGGAATATATTCCCTGAACTACATTACAGACAATAGTGATTAGTAAGTGAAGTTTGGACCATTAACGTGCAACTTGAACTTATCTATAAAAACACTGCAGCATTTGGTCAGTGCAAGGCGTATAAACCCATTGTTCTAAAAATCATTCTTTTCCAAATTAATCCCCGATAATTTTCTTGAACAAACCAGTATGTCGAACGGCTACCCAATTTACCCGGTGAATCAGTCCGAATATTTTTACACCGCTCGTTGGACTGAGGAAGTGGACAAGTTTTTCGTGAACTTGTTGGTGGACCAACGCAACCTAGGTTTGTTCAAACCGGAATGTGTAAACCAAACGTCTATCCAATTCTGTGTGGACATTCTCAATATCGAATTTGGGACGGACTTCAACTACGGCTTCCGCGTCAACCAGATCGCAATCCTCCAACACCGCTACCGGGTGTTTCGTTGGATGCTCTCTCAACGACATGTGACCCGCTGCGAGGAGACTGGTCCGATATGTGCACCATACGAAGTGTGGGAGGATATGTTTGAGGTTTGAACATTGGCCCTCCTTCTTTACGTATTTATACRAYAAGTTTACTGTACTTACTGTATGCTCCTCCTTTACGTATTTATACAACAACTTTATCGTACTTATTGTATGCTCAAGAAAAAATRAATTAATCTCACACCTATATCATTTTATTTGTGTCAATCATCTACAGCAAGAACCTTTTTGTATTGCCTACCAAGTGCAGGGGGACCCGTGTTGGGATGACCTACAAATTTTATTCGACGGATTGTACGGATCACGGCCAAACCCAAACGCCGTTGTTATAAACATCAGCTCCCAAAACGAATCATCTCATGTCGCGCCTATGGCCCCTAACCCTAATACGGTTCCCCGTGCGTCCCCAAACCACGTTTTCCAGTACTCCACAAGTGGTGCTGAGTCCTTGCGTCTTCTGTGTAACAACCTCGCCGGGGGCTCCGGTTACACGTCTGAAAGTTCGGTGAACCAGCCGATTGCCTCACCGGAGCACGAGTCCAGCACTTGCATTTCTGGTACCAGGTCACCGGCCCCTCTCCCCCGACCATCGCGACGTTACAAGCCATCACCATGTTAGGGATTGAATATATTTGGAAATTAGTTCAGAACCCGTCTTGAAGTGCGTCTGTCGTGCGTCCCTCTTGTGTCCACTTTCGTGATATTCTACTTCCTTAATGTAATCCAGATTTGTGCTAAGTTTGCTTTTATATTTGTTAGCATGGACTTTTTGTCGTAGATATTCTCCATGCACGCGGATATGATAACTGCTTTCCGTCTTCTTAATATTGCACTTGTGTATTCGCGCTTCATTTGGTAGTTAATATAATATTTTTAACGTGTTTATTTTTTTCGTTATTTGGTAGAAAAAAATAAAATTTTAAACAAGAGCAGCAAAATGAACAACTTACTTCCGGTGGATAATCCTTATATTAGAAACCAACTGAAAAATTGGAAAGCCCATTACATGAACTAGATTGTTGAAAATAAAAACAAACTGACGACGTAGAGCTACACATACAGACCAACATGAAACCACGCATACTGCACTACACAACAAAACACATAAACACCAACAAAGGACCAATAAGGTACAAAAGAGACTAGTTAATAAGTAAATAATGACCCACGACTCATCAATCAATGACGTCGGACTTGTCGGACTTGGCTTCATCGTCGCTCTCGTCATCGGGAATCTGCGGATCTTCGTCGGAGGACATTTCTTCAATGGCTTCATCAACCAACGCCGATAGACGGTCGGCGTCCACCTCCTCCCCGTCGCACTCTTGGTTTTCTTCATTGTCTGATTCCTCGCTATCTTCAATGACAAGCGGATTATCTGGGCTGAAACCCGGGCTGTGAGCGTCTCATCTCAGCCACGCCCAAAGAGCTCTTGCCCGCATACTCCTGGTTCTCACCATCCTCCATTTTTAGGTTTCAGCTGTTCACGGAATAATTTACAGAAAGCTAGATATGGAGAATATAGTGTTCTAGGGCTGCGCTACCCCCTTTTATATTGGAATAAAGGGGGAAGGAGGTAGGTCTTTTGTTTAATGCACACCTAACCCTAATAATTGGATGGACGTTTTTCTGTCGAAATGAATACAAGTCAATGAAGGTTAAATAAATACACTTCAAAACGCTCTCTAATGATGACAAAATTGGAAGTTGTGCAGGTATCGTCCCGTCGAGAAAAAAAAATTATTTAATAAGCCTAACTCTTTTGGATTTTTCTTTGCCACTTTGAACTACACACTCGACGTTGATGTTGGTATTGCGAAAGCTTTGTGACATAAAATTTGTTTAATCCCACGCATTATTTTTTTCCAAGTTTTTTTTTTTATCTTCAGTGAATTTATATTTTGCTCGGGTTATTTCAGACGCAATTTTGATGTAACATGCCAAATTGATTCATTGTCGAAATTGGAAGTTGTACAATTCCTGTGGAGGCAAGTCTAAGGTCAAATTTATTCTACTGGAATGTAACTTTATGTGTAGTATATTGAAGTACATTAGATATATATTATATTAAAATAAAAACATTATATTATATAAAAAATCGCATATAGATTCGAGATATTGTATTAGATAATATCGGTTTAAAATAAAGATTCTAGCATACGAGATTTTTTTTCATTTTAATATTTTTACACGTTGTCGTCTGATAATACTCATTTCAACTTGTGTACATTCAAAACTATTTATACAAAATCCAATTAATTTTGTGCGGCTCATTAGTTAATGGTCCAAATGCACGATCGAGTTAAGTCTTTCACATACTAGCACACATACATCGACGATAAAATAAAAACATAACTACAAATCTGTGGTTTCTGCGCAAAGTGGCATCAAAACCATATGTTTTCTAAAGCGTTCAATACTTTAAACCATGCCGTGAATATTGGGTTTAGACGGTGCCATACACGAACCGTATACCGACATCAGGGATTAATATGACAATGTCATCAAGAAGGGTTGTGATGTTAGACCAGTTAAAGTCGTCCGTCAAGCAGCATCTTTACCATTACTGCCTTGTTCTCATCGTCGAGGCTGAAGAAGAGATCCGCGTCCTCTGAGCTACTGCAGAGTCTCTTTGACACGGCCAGCTTATCTTCAGCACCGAGAGCTGTCATCTTACTAATTGCATCGAACACCGAATTCCGCTATTTTTTGGCATCCTGTTGATACCCAATTCGTTGCGCGATGTCTCCGAGGCGGGTGTCGGTTTTCTCACATAACCCTTCAAGCAGGCTGTACATCCGATCCTGAAGTGTATCAACTTGGGTCGTGATCTTTCGTTTCCCCCTTTGGGCAGAAGAGCTGCTCTCACAGGGCCTACGACTACTGGCCCCACAATCGGTCGTTGGACTACCACGATCGGAGGCAATCGAGCCGTCGTACTCCCGCTCATCCATCGGCACCGGGGTTGGGGGATGGTTGGTAACGACATCAGCGAATGCCTGCGCGTACTCACCGGTCGCGTGGTCCTTGCCAAAAATCTCACACCAGTCATTGTACAACGGCCATGATTTGAATCTCATATTTTTGGCTTGTGCGTCCTCCTGCGATACCGTTTTTGTAATTAAGACTTTCAAAAAGTGATCCCATAACGTTATATAGTAGCTTACAATATATATTATGAGATATGGTAACATACACCAGTCTCTCTTATATGTCATCATTACTATTATTAATCAACGTTATTAATATTATATTAACCATTGTGTCAATCGGGGCTAAGTATACAGAATAACCAAACCTTAACGTATGCACTCCAATGGGCATCGTCCTTCACCCCCAYGGTGTTGCTCGTGTCATCCYAAGAGMAGCCCGAACGAMTCAGCATCATCGTAAGGGAGCCGTAGTTCTTCTTCCACACGTGAATCTTCGAGCTTATGTGCGGCTCCGCTCTAATGTCTGTTCCCGGAAATACACGGGCCATGGTTTGCTCGAGTATAYGAGTGTAGCCGCTTCGAAATCCATTCTCACATTTCCATYCACGAACCACGAGATCCTTCAAAGYATTTGCAAGGGMMTTCTCCTCCGCAGGGGTCCACACACGTCTGGTAGACCTCCCGGGGTTCGTCCTKCCCACGCTAGCGACGGAATCCATAAACACCTACAAATGCAGGTGGAGATATGATTATTTGAACGTAAATATGTATGGAGGAAACATGCACCAACCATTCTGCCYAAATATCATCACTTGCGRAAATTTTTGAAAAGTACARAAAGTAAASAAAATTTGCTTGGAATTGAAAATCGTGACATACAAATAATATAAGGTCAAGCCGTTCAAGAACACCCATGCAATCAGATATTAATTCAGAAAATATTAACGAYAGACGGACAGTTTAAATAAGGAATTAATTCCGTGACRAYAATAAAACACCGAATAACTCCTAAATAACTACACTCAGAGTCCTCTCCACTCGTTGTACATATTCACAGCCAAGTCATCCCTCCAATTCGTCCACGCTTCGGTAGGTTGAACCGTGTCCACGAAATCCACTTGCTGCTCGTGATCCAATTCCTCGGCGGCATCAGGTTGCTCTAGGACCAATGGATCCACTTGCATCGCTRAACGAATATARTTTTGTAGGAGGCAGCATGMCATGATGATACGGTTCTGCGTTTGTATAGGGTAGAACGCGCTGCTTCTTAAAATCGCCCACCTTTGTTTTAACACACCAAAAGTACGTTCAATCACGTTTCGTGCTCTCGAGTGCCTTAAGTTGAATAACTCTTTGTAGTCTTGTGGACCAGAAGCATCGTTCGACCACTCCTTCAGATGATATCGAACCCCTCGATWAGGRGCCAGGAAACCYGGAYCGTTGGCATACCYACAGTCACACAGRTAGTAGTTACCTGAGAAACYAATTGTTAGTGAATGMCCTTACCACCTAAGTAAATTGAAGTTCATTGGGATATCAGCCGTTCGGAAGGGACCCTAAGCCCATTTGRCCWACAAATTRCATCACGCAACACCCGACTATCCGCCGCCGACCCCTCCMAACCACTTAGTACGTAAGTGAACCGCATATCACRGTTACATACGCCCAGCACGTTGACGGCTAATCCTCCTTTAYGAGTTCTGTAACGCGGCTGCATGGTYRGTGGGACACGCACCGGGATATAAGTTCCATMTAAGGCTCCTAAACAACCCTACAGTAGAGTAAATCAATCCGGTCACGTTGACATTGGTTTAATCAACAATGTCTGAAAATAAAGATAAATGGTGGAAAGTAATCACACAATCAATTCATGGATTTTTTAAATTCAAGTCTTACCTTAAACCATCTCCATGTTTCGTCTGTGCATAACTCGTCTACCGGCCTTAGTTCAGGTGTAAGAACAGTATGCAATCTAAGGACCGCTTCAAGGACTCGGTTGAARTTAATAYTGACAGTGTGTCCARACCRTAAAAAAWCAAACTTTAATACACRRKTTTTCTTATGATGTGCTAATACCGACAAAAAAATCGCTACCATCTCACTAATCTGCACGTTCCGACCACTAACTAAACTACCTACATTTTCAAGTAGAGCGCACAGACGACCGAAAGCGTTTCTATCCATCCGTAGGTTGTCTATGCACGTCGTGTCGTCTACGTCGATCAGCCGGCGCATCAGGCTTATTTGTCCGGGGAGCCTCTCAGACATCCTATATCGAACCATGCCACGAACGCGTCGCCGACGGTGTCGTCGTGGACTAAGGGAGCTTAAATACAAATTTACTAAGAAAAATATTAATTTGACCAAATGGACTACTTCTTCGACGATAATCGCCACCTGCATGTCCTCTTCTACGATGTCCATCCTAGGCAGCGCAACTTAGGAGGTACGAGAAGAGTCAGTTAGGTCAGTTTAGTATGGGAATTTGCAAGGTTCTGCCTTTTCCACAATACATACAATTTAGCCAAAATATAAACGTCGATGCTGTATCAAGAGGAAAATCACAAAATAAAACAATATAAAAAAAATAAAATAAAGAACAAATGGGTCGCAACTGTAACCCATGCCGAACAATAAATTCGCAACTCTCGTTTTGAAGAGTGGGTGGAGCCTTACATAACAGACACTTCATAGTGCCAGGTCACCAGTCTCATGCCTACCAAGACGTTACTCAAACACACAGATACACTTAAAAACATGGTAAACATTCAATCAACATTTCCGATTATTTGGTCAAACTTCTAAATTTTCGTTGAACAAAACAAAAAGAAATGGCTCATCTAACACACGAACATGATGCAATACCTGGTTGTATTGGCCGGTATTAGCTTCTGCGTAACCCGTCGATGCCGGATCTGCCACCTCTCCTCACAAAACTGGCCGAAATTCGAAATGGGAGAAAAATTAGGGCTTCGATTGTTTGATGTGTTTTAATTACCTCTGATCCCTGCTGATGCAATTACACAGACCTCTGGGGGCAATCATGCCATTTAAAAACACTTTCTGGGGGCAATTAGGTAATTACACATGACGGATTAGGTGGGATATATAAATCCCACCCCTCCCCCGAGATTACTTATCAGCCAAAAGAGGGACTTTGTCACGGGCCGCGTGATTTATCAAAGGCCGCTAACTGGGAAAACAACGTTGGATTAAACAGGATATCAGGCCCA
Source organism: Phtheirospermum japonicum (assembly GCA_014905375.1). Classification (NCBI taxonomy): domain Eukaryota; kingdom Viridiplantae; phylum Streptophyta; class Magnoliopsida; order Lamiales; family Orobanchaceae; genus Phtheirospermum; species Phtheirospermum japonicum. Next base: position 497,265 of record BMAC01000494.1, read on the forward strand.
ATCCTACCCAATCCCCCTAACCAAATGGGCACTAAGGGTTTATATACCTACTTAGTCCATTAGATGTTGCCAAATTACATTAGGCATCATTTTATATCGTTCAGTTGGGCGTCATAGAATTTCTGACCATTTGAGGGCTTTGTTGTACCGATTACGATGTGACACTTTTTTTTAAAGTTCGAAGTACAACGCATCTAATGGTAATTCAGATATTATACTATTCCACAATTTTTAGAGTGATGTTCATGTACTAGTATATCTTACTAATTTAATACTCGTGTAATTATAAATTTGTGATAATTACAAATTTTGATGTAAAATGAAAATTTCAAATGATGTATTTTCAATCCTTGTCAAACATGTCTAAATTTTTTTATTAATTATTAAGTTTTTATTTTCATGTGTAGATTCAATTAGTTAATAATTTTATTTACATACATATAAAAATTCAAAATAAATCACGTTCTAAACCCGTGCCTAATTTTTATTTATTAATTATCATTACATTATTTTCTATTTTAATTTTTAGATTGAATTCGTTAATAATATTACTTACATACTTTGAAAACCTAAACGGATGTCATACTCTCAACTCGTGTCGCATTGTACCGATGTCTAATCAATATTTAATAGCAATAATTATTATTATTAATATTATTATTATATAAATTTATATTTTTATGTTAGATCGAATTCATTACTAATATTTAGTTACATATTTAGATTATTTCAAATAAATCTTAATTGACCTATATAGAATATTTAAAATTATATTAATTTTATTATAAACACTACTTATTTAATAATTTCGTAATAATTCTTTAATTAAAATTATATCTTATGTAATTTATCTTTTAATTAAAATAACTAACTCATATCTTTTCTACTAACTTTATTGACTTATTTGTATTTTGATATTAGGAGAATAAAAAGAAATATTGAATTAGATAAAATATAATAAAAAAATATTAAATTGGGTAAAATAGAATAAAATAAAAATATTAAATTAAGTGAGATACAATAAAAGGAAAATATTAAATTATGTATATATTAGGCTCGGATAAAACCTAAGCAATCGAAATACCATAACTTTTTATTTGTCAAACCAAGCATGTGAAACAGACACACGCATATTATGCGGGATTTGAAAAAGAGTAATGTTCATTAAAAATACCAAAAGTATAATATTGAAAACGGTACATACAGATCGTAATATTATTTGTTCTGTTTTCACAATAAATAATTCTCACACACAAATCAGAACATTGTTTGTTCTAATTATAGTATGACTGGTTTTCACAATTAAGAATTGTGCAAGTTTTTTACCGTGAGTCACAAAATTAGTTGTGATATATCAAGAACATTATTTGCTCTAATCACAGTAAGACTAGTTTTCAGAATAAAGAGTTTTTAAGTTTTTTTTCACCTTGAGTCACGAAATTAGTTGTAAAGTATATCAAAATACCCCAAACTTGACGGGAAAACCCGTAGAAATTTGAGTTTGAAAAATGTAAAATATACAACACCCCCGTGTTACATGTGAATATGTGATATAAAAATTAAAATTTATAAGATACTGATAATTCTATTGAAAAAACGTCGTGCATCTAACTTGTAGTATATGTAATATTTTTTTTTTCTGCATAAGATAATAATTTGTTCATATAGATATATAATATGTGTATCAATGCATTATATTGGAATTAGATAAAAATATTTAGAATATATTTAATATTTATTTTTCTAAGCATAATAATTTATTATTAGTATTAATATTATGTTATGTTTTTTTGTTTCACTTTGTTTTTATTTATTTTTTTGGGTAACAATAGTTTTTTATATATTTTTTTAATGTTATTTTCAATTTATTATATTAGGATTAGATAAAAAAATTAAGTTTAAAATTTTTTAATATTTATTTTCCTTTTGTAATACATTTATATAACTTATATTTTTCTTAAATAAATATTTAGAATTATAATAAAATTATTTCAAATGTTATTGTAAATAATAATTAAAACTTATATAGAATTTTCTAATTAGATTTAACTTATTTATATTTTTATATTAGAAGAATAAAAGTAGGATATTGAATTGGGCAAAATATGTTAAATAAAATATTAAAGTAGGTAACATGTAATAAAATACAAATATTGAATTAGGTAAAATATAATATTAGGAAGTATTAAGTTAGGTAAAATATAATAAAAGATAAAATACTAAATTAGGTTCGGATGATACCGAAGCACCAAAAGATTTTCCAAAGCTATCGAAGCGTGGGAAACAAACGCATAAAATAAAAGAATTTTGCATTAATATATAGGGGAGATAGCATCTACGTTGTTTATGAATTTTAAATTATATGCTTTAAAATTCCCAACAACTTTTGTAAATAGTCTATTATCAATTTTATTTTATTTTTTCCTTTTCCTTTTTTTTTTGTCATCAAAGTTGAAAGCAACAATTTATTAATTTTATATTTTAATTTATAATTATAAATTAATAATACCATAAATCATATCACATATATGCTGGAAATAACTTATTAAAGGGAATGTCTAGTTAAACAGTTCGAATGTGTTGATAGCTTATTCACCTTAATGGTTCAATTAGTTCATTTATACCGCTTGGTAAATATTTTTAATTTGTTCATGATAAATGTGTAGGACTAAAAAGCTTTATTTTGAAAAAGATACACATCGTATTGAATAATTTTTTTTTTTTTCACTTTTCCTTGTAAAATACTATTATTATATTAACATATTAAATTATAGTTCTCCTTAAATATTATTTCTAGAAATAAAATAAAATTTATTTATCAATGTAATTATTTTGGTATCATTATTTTAAAATATTATTTTAGAAATTCTTTATTTATTGTTCTTAATTTATTTATTATTATTTCATATTATACCACTTGATCAAAGAGATAGTGGAGATGGGATAAATTATAATAGAGCGTGTTCCAATCATCATGTTCTGGGTAACATGATGCGCATTTTGTAAACCTAGTATTATATGTGTAGGAATTTGGCTTTATGCCAAGTGTGAAATTGAAAGTATTAATGTCCCAAAGATAATTAGAATTAAAGACATTTTACTTGATCAAAATTACTATATATATCGTTATATATAACGTGTTGCATTTATTGAATTATCGCTTTGATTATTTGTAATTATTCATGTAAATGTTCTCGTGAGTTAATGTTGTCATTGACATGGTGAGATGCCACTGATAGAACATTACTTTTAAAATAGCCCCGACTAATGATTATCAAGATTATGATATTGATAATAAAATATATGTAGGCATGTGGTCTGCATCACGTTCACATATAGTATTGGTAAACCTTGCTGATAAGTTATTTGTTGTATGTCTATAAAATTATTAGCAGATAACGTGTGTGATAATCCTTTAATTCGAGGTCAATACGCACCTTGTTTAGTGAGTGGTGTACTTTGACCGTAAAAAATACTTGCACTCATTTGAGGATAGATATGGCTAGTGTAACGCCCTGATTCGGATAAATCGTCGAAAATGATTTGTATTTTAAATAATTGAAGAAATCTTGGCGTCACAAATAAATATCGAGTTTCATAACAATAACATTATAAAAATTCATAATTTCAAAATGATCAAGTTTACGCAGCGGAATATTTAAAAATAATAAAAACAAATTGCTATCAGTGGAAAACGATAGCTAAAGTACTCTAGTTCCACATTCTTTCAAGAACATACAAAAACAAAACGGATAACGAGTATCCCTATTCCTTCCTCGTTTCCCATTCACTCGATATTCTCGTTTGTACCTGAAAGAAAAACATCGTTGATTTGGGATGAGTTCAACGTACTCAATAGTTACACCGACATACCTCATGCAAAATTATACAAACTCAGAAATAGTATTTATTTCTCCACATATTAAATAATAATAAAAATATTAATACAACTTGCATTTTTATATTTAACTTTGTACCCCGTTCATCGCATGAGTGAAAAAAAACTATTATATATTGAAAAAATCCAGAGTGAACTGAACAATCAAGCCCCACAGCCTCTCTCTCCCCAT
>BMAC01000494.1:502913-522515 GCA_014905375.1 Phtheirospermum japonicum
AATAGAGAGATGAAAGTTAAATATAGAAATGCAAATTGTATTAATATTATTTTTATTATTATTTAATATGTGGAGAAATAAATAAATAGAGAGATAGAAATTGAGAGAAATAACTAAAAGATCCGCGCTTAATAAATTATAGATCATACGGTAGTGAATACTTCTTTATACACCACATTATTCGTCATGTTCGATCCCGAATCGTGATCACCACAAACTAATATCTTCATCACTTTCGATGGGTGACACGCGACACGGCAACATATAACTGACCATGACTGAATACGGAATTCTTCAAATAAAGGCCGCATATAAAATCATGAGCGGGAATTGCCTTCTTTGAAATTTGAAAGGTATCCTAACGTCGGAAGGCGTTAGACTCATCAGGGGAAGCAACACTTTTTCTCCCGCCTTTGATAGCACTCTTGAGGTCACGCACGGGCATATATTCTCAGACATATTCACACTGTCTGTGACCATCATACAATTAAAGAACAAATCATAAATATTTACATAAATATTGAATAGTATAAATTTAACAAATAAATAATAAATAACTAAATAAATGAAAAGAATTAAATTAATAAACACAAATGAACCTTGAACTTATAATTTTAAATTTATATATTACCGAATATATTGTAGAAATTGATTTTCGTTCTAAAAGAAAATTCCAAATAATATAATAATCTAACTCTCTAGGTTATTATCTATATATAGAAAACAAATACAACAATCAAATAAATAAAAATAGTTACGCTGATTTAATATTAACGTAGTTTTTTGTTTTTTTTTTAATTTAAATAATCTCCTGACCTAACACAATTACATACAATTCATTTCAGAAAAGAATGAACAAAGCAAATAAAGTTAATCTACCTATTAAATAATGTATAAATAAAGCAAATAAAATTAATATACGTGAATGAAAATTAAAAATATATATATCAAAACTATTTTTTTACAATAAATATATATTAAAATTTAATAAAATTTACTCACCTACTTAAAACTACAAAATTACAACTAAATCATATTGATAATTAACTGAATATTAATATATTTGATAAAAAAAACAATCTTATTAATCGGTATATATAAGTATATACTCAATTTATTAAATATTCAATCACCTACTTAAACCTACAAAATTACAACTAAATCATATCAACAATTCAATCCATAATAACATATAAATATATATGTAATTTAATATATATTTACTTACCTACTTGAATCTAAACAATTACAATAATAATAAAAAAAATCAAATTTCATTGAGTAATAACATAGTTGAACGAAGTAATCTGACAATATCGTAATAAATATCTAGAATTATAAACAATCCGATATTATATTTATATTTATTATTATTAAAATTAGAAAATTAAAGTAGATTAATCTACATTAATAGAAAATGATGACAAAAATAAATCATTCACATATATTATACCATGTATATAATAATTAATTAAATACAAATAAATCAAATATCTTATATCATAATAGATAATCAAAGATACAAACAAAATTAATTTAATATACGTTCATGGAATTCGAAATTTTTTTTGCAATATATCCGTTAATGCACAATTAATTAATTTAATTTAAAGACAATCATTAAAATTTATTTAATGACATCATAATATAATTTTAAAATTCCTATAAACTTAAAATAATTAAAATTAATTTAGTTATATTTTATGGGCTTGAACTAATAATTCAACTCATTTAAATAATTAAATTCAACCCAAACATTAATTTAATTTGAGTCCAAATTAAATACTCTGGAGCCCAACATGATGAGCCCAATTATAATTCAGATAAGCCCGATATTAAAACCGGATCCAGCCCATAATCCAACTCATTAAAAATCGACGGTTACGATCTAATGCCCCGTGCATCGAACGGCCATCATAAACGCATGTGTTAAAACCTACATATAAAAGGGAGAAACCCTAATTTTTCGGTCCCCCAGCCTCATTTCCAACTCGGCCTTAACCCTAGTCCATTCCCCTCTCCGCTCCTCTCAAGAAAAGACCTCCGCTCCACTCCAAAAATGATCTCCGCTCATCCCGGCTCTCAGATTCACTCCGCCGTTCATATCCAGACACAATATCCATAAATTCATTCCACAATCTTAACGGCTCCATTATTTTGTTTCTTATATTGAGTGAGATTTTCATTTCAAAAACACCGTAACATACCAAAAACCTCTCAGATCTATGGACTCCGATTACAAATTAGGACAGATTCAAAGCTTGCAGGGTTTCTAAAAAGGTACAGGTTCTTCAACCAATCTATGATTTACAAATTTAATTTTCTAACCACTTTTCATAGATTTTGAACAAAATCAGTTTGTTCTTGTTGAAATTTTGAAACTAATTTTCGATCTGGGTCAGAAAAATGTTCATCGTGTTAGATCTACTCAAAATATGTTCCTGCTTTTAAATAATTCTACCGTTACAGATCTATTCATAAAATGTATAGATCTGTTTCAGAATCGGTCTATCGTATCAGATCTATAAGAAAATGCATCGATCTGTTTCAAAATCATTCTATTTATCAGATCTATTAAAAAATTATATCGATCTGATTTTAGCATAATCTACTGTGTTAGATCCATTCAAAAAATATTTTTTGGTATTATAATATTCATCTCTCTGTCTGTTTGGAAACTCATTTCATTCGAGGATCAATTTACAAAGGTGGACTGCGGATCCGGCCAAAGATTTTAAGTTGAACAATGATTTTGAACGATCCATAAACAGGTAAAAAATACTAAACTTCGGATTGATGATTTCTTTTATATGCATTTTTTTTTTTAAAAGTTATATCTTTTCTATTTAAAAATTTCTACTGCCAATTATCATTTTTATTCAATTATCTATTTTTAAAATTAAGAAAATAATAATTGAATCTTCAGATTGCTGCATGTACAAATAACTGTAGGATTTCTTTTATTTTAAAACTGAACTGGTGTGAATTTTTACACTGATTGCCAATAATTACATGTGACTTGCATATTTTATGTGTAATCAAATGCTATAGTTTGATATTGAGTCTGCATGCTGTTTAATCCACTTGCAAAGATGTGATTAGCTAAATCACTGAATGATTAACATATGAAGCATACTGAAATGTAATGTCTTTTTAAAACAACATTAATGATAAAGCTTTTTATGATTTGAAATTATTAATATTTCAGTTTGTTTTTAGTATGTTAATGTGTTCTTATTTTGCTATGTGTATGTTAACAATTTGTATTTGAATCTCTTCTTATATACTATAATTGCATGCTCAATTTTGTATGATTGTTACTGTTTTGGTGTTTTTTCTTCAAATATTGGCTGAGCAGTACATTTTAGAGAAGTTATAAATATTTAAACAAAGATGATTGCTTGTTGATTTATATGGAGTGTTTTCTATCATGGTATTATGCATGTTGTTTGATCTACATGGCAGAAGCTTTTATGTAATCACTGAAAGACTAATCTGTTAATCTGTTGACATATGGGTTGTTTTTATAAAACAATGTACTATATAAAACAATTTATGTTCAGCAAAGTAAACTTTGCTATTCTGTTTTACTATGTCTACAGAGTTAACATTTTGCTCTTGAGTATGTTATGTTCAAATGTTGTAATCTCATTGCTTTTTTATTTACTTAAGTTAAAGAAGTTTAACATAATTCACTTTCATATTGGAAAAAGCTACTCAGGAAATGGAGGAGGCAAGCAATAACATTCAACAGAGTACTATCAACAGAAAGAAGATAAGTACACAAAGAAACTTTCTGCACATAATACAATTCATACTTTCACAACTTAAATTTCTTTTTTTTAAAGATATGTCAAAGTTTATCTGCTGGAAACCTGACATGACCTATCGTAGTATGATAATGCCTCTGAATGGAGGCCAGGGTCTAAGTAGGTGTAACAACGCCACGAATAAAGACATATCTTTTAAAAAAACTAACATTTGAACATTGAACTATATAATCTATTATTTTATATTTACAGTGCAATATTAATTTGTATATGTTTGATGTTTTATGCAGGTAATGGAACATAGTACTCTGGATAAGAAACACAGTAGGAAAAAAGATAAGTACCACATTGTCCATCTTAACATTATACAAATAGATTATATACTTAATAAAATACAATTTAATACTAACTGTGTATTGCTGAATCACAGATTCAGGAAAACTGGCAAAGACACAATCCCATGAGACACAACTCATAGGACTGCTGTTAAACAGATACAGAAACTTTAATCACATGATTCATTTAAGTTTTTCAGAAAAGCTTAATAACATATTAATAATAATTTAAATATGTTATTAATTTATGTAATTCACTAACTGCAGATTTAAAGGGTTGACAAGAAAACAGGTACGACAGATTCTTAATGATATTAAACTTAAAGCATAAAAAAAAATTACCTGCCATTGTACTGTCTGTTTGTGCCCTTTTTCGTATGGTATCGGTCTTCCTCGCCATAATGTTTACTACCAATGTGCTGCTCCAAATGTATTATTATCCGTTATGTGTTTATTTTCAGATGTATGTATGCGTGTTTGTTCTTTTAATAATAGTGTAAACCCAATTGAGTTGTCGGCGATAAAATCATAAATTTATGATGTTAGGGTTAGTTATAGATAATCTTATAGGCACGCGAAGAGATATTTAGAACAAAATCTTTATTTTAAATATGTAAGATAAGTATCTATATTTTTATAGTTAATAGATAAAAGATAACCATAATACTTATCTTCTAAATAGAATCTTCGGTTATTAGGATTCTTAAAAATAGAAAATACTTTTTACAAAAGCGCCGATGATTCATATAAAACATTCTTTTCTTATTTTAAATATACCATATCATAAACTTTTCAATAATGAATGATTTGATGTTTTATCGGAATTTAATTTAGAAAAACATTTTTTTATATCTATTATTATATTTTATAAAGTTATTATGAAACGTTTGTTTTTAGATAATTGTTTTGAATTTTTGTAACTTGGATATTAATAAATACCAACTATTTGTGATCTTTACAAAATATTAATACATTCTTATATTTTTACCATGATTATTTTTTATTGTTCAAAATATCTACAAATTTTAAATAATACTCTTTTACGTATCTAACTTTTTATATAAATACTTGTACATTAAGTAATAACTTGGTAGTTTCTAATATATTTTTCTCAACAACATTTATATAAACAAAATAGTTCAAATAACCATTTAAGTTTCTTTCATAATTGAAAGACGTAAACGTAGTTCACAAATTAAATGTGTACTCAATTATCATCGTTTGGATGATAAGAGATTGCGTTAACTTGTTGTATTTTTATTTATTACGCTATGCCACTATATTTAACTTTACTTTTTATAGATAATTCGTTAGTATAATCAGAGCATGCGTTAAATTTCCGTACTTTATTAAATTGTACATGCTAATGTGTTTGTGTTGTTAAATGTAATTTCTCAACTTATTATGTATGTTTTAGTTCATCTAATTCATGTTATAGATTATAGGACACTCTATTCGGAAATATTTTAGCGGATGAATTAGTCGTTGTTCTTGCGTGAAAACAAATAAACCCTCCAACAATTATTTTTAAACTACTTCGAAGATTAATCCTTAATTTCTAATATTCCATAATAAAATATGTGTAAAAGATGAAGAAGCCATATACACTTGCATAAAAGACTATTATTTGTATTTTGTAACAGTAATCTAAAAACAAAAATTAATAATAATAGAACATTTTTATTAAGTAATTTAAAATCTGAAAAATATCAGATTTAAATTCAATAGATATCGTCTGAGTATATAATGCTTACTACCTCAACTCAAAATAAATTCAAAATCCAAAAATCAATATTCAAAGCAACACCAATTAAATAATAAAACTAAGGGAAATAATAAATAATCAACTTTGTCACCCCAAATGAATTTGATAGAGTGACAGAATCTATAATTATAAAATTACAATTACTTCAATAGAATCTGAAATCTATTAATATATAACAAAATAATAAAAACAGAATTATAATTCGCATAAAACAAAATAATAAAAACAGGATTTAAAAACAAACTCTTAACATAATTTTAGTACCCATACTAAAAAACAGTTTCTATAAACATGAGATAAACAKAATTTAAAAACTGCAATTAGAACGCATTCTGAAATTATAAAATAGTTCAGAATAATAATTCAAAAAAAAAAACTGCAATTAAAAAATTTCTTAGAATATACAGTATTTAAAAATAAACAGAATTTAAAAATAGAAGAATATAAGTTGCTGAAATTGAAATATTAATCAAAAATATAATTCAAATAAAAAAACTGCAATTAGAAATATAATTATATTATTACCTCTATAGAACTTTGCACGACACATTTGCAAGATCATCACGGGAGGTTCCGCGGACAGTCCACTCTCAAAAGCCAAAACTTGGTCAACATATTCACCCCAAAGTGTACAACTTAAGCGACGACCACTACAATACCAAAAAAACAACAAAAAATAATTGACTCCTAAATAAATATAAAACAATTCAAACAATTAATTTATTAAAAATTTGATAATTGATTAGGCAATTTTATTACTAAAAACTACCTCAAGTCTTCGAGAATAACCTCGATCAATCTTACTCGACGTCCTCCCATCAACTCTTTATCTCGAGGGTTACGAATTTCCGCCACCTTTCCAATAACATCTACAACAACAAATTCAACTAAATTAGTTAAAAGATGACCAATTTTGAATGTTTATGTTACTGTTCAGAAATATTAAGAAACTCACCCCAGTAATGCGTCCTCCCTATTATTGAGTTTTTAGAGATTTTCTTTAATATAATACGTCAATATAAAATATTGAGTAGTTAATTGAACCTATATACATCTATTTATAAAAACAAAATCAGATTCAAATAATTACCACGGAATCATGGAAAATAATTTCCATAGACGTTTTTTGTTCTTTGTCATCGAAACCGGATCTCGCAAAAAATCGGATGACTCTAAGTTTGAAAGCTTTATTGTTTGTACGGTCAATTTCTTTCATCAATTCGAATAGAGGAGGCATCGTTCCAAAAACCCTAGCTGCTCAAGTTTTGAGAAATAGAGAGAAAACAAAGACACAAACGAAAGATACGAATGAAATTGATATTTTGCATTTAGTAGAGCCCTATATTTATAAGGTGACTTGCGTGAAACCCTAAGAATTCTATATATGGAGTTTCGATCGTTCGAGAATTAAAATCAGATTTCATATTCCTAAATTATAGACAATCGATTTGTTTTACATATTTTAGTAGATTTTTTATGTGATTTTTGTAATCATAAAACAGTGTTGTTTAATTGCCCTCAAATAAACAATCTGATATCTAAAGAATAAATAAAATAAAATAAAACTGCCGACTTTTTTAGTTACCTAATCAACTTTAGATTGCTTGAGATTCGTTTTTTTTTTAGGAATTAAATAGTATTTGCTAAACTTCCAACATATTAAATATCTTTTACTAAGCTAAAAAGTCTAATTCAATCTGATAAATTTTTTTTTAGTTACCTACGTTTTTTTTTATATCAAGTTTGTCAATATCAAATTTATTTTGTTGCCTGATTTTATTTTTTAAAACATTAGTTATTGGATGGTTTAATTTAAAAATAATTGACCTTGTATAATTGTAATTCTTATTTATTGTATTTACCTTTTATAGGATTCTAATTCTGCAAGACAATCGGGTTGAATCAACTACCTATTTTATAAATTTTAATTTATTTCTTTGCTTTATTTTTTTATCATTCTTTATTTGGGTCCTGTAAAATTTATTTAGTTTGTTTCCTTGCTTTTGTTTTTTTCTAATTTTATTTTATCCAGTTAAAAATTTTATTTAATTTTTTTAATTCTTTGAATCTTAGTTAAATGCATCAAACAATATTTGTAACAAACTGAAAATATTAACATATGGTAACAATCGAATATTCTTATGGATATAAATTAAAGTCATTAGAAAAATACGATAACAAATAGAAAAATAAAAATTTGTTTCCTAATTTATTGGCATAAAATTCGAAATTCGTATGGCTATACACAGAAATCAGACGGGAATTTAAATTGTGTTGAAAAGTCAACAATGGTGGCTGTGATATTTAAATTAAAAAAAAAACAGTTGAAAAGTCAACAATAGTGGCTTTGCGCCAAAAAAGTTTCTTTTTGGGAAAATAAAACAGCTTTGGCGGGAGACAAAACAATTGTCTCATATAGCCAACACTGTTATTATATATATATATATATAGATTTTTGGGGATGTGATAATAAAATTTTGTTTTTGTTCATGATAATAATAATAATTCCACCACTAATAACGGTTTATTTTGAAAGATTAATTGTATTTTAATAGATCCATGTTAATTTTATTTTCTACATACTATATTTGATTACTATTTATTAAAAATATATATTTTAGAAATTATAATTTAATGTGATTGTCCTAAAATCTCGATAACTTAATACTAGTTTAATTGAAAATTTCGTTTGAATAATATTTTGTTAGTCCCACAAGAATGTCATCAAACGAGCTTGCACAAAATGTTCAACGTGATAAATATATTGTCTTCTACTTTTGTTGATCATCATCGCATATAAAATATTATTCGAATTACCACCAAGAGGAATTCTTATAAATTGATAGGCAGCATAATTTAAATTGAAGAGGGAATTAATGTTGAGGGTGAGAGAGAAAACAACCACGTCGAAGAGAGGAAAAAAGTCATCTATGATTTTTAATTAGTTTTTTTTTTTCATGGTTTCTTCTTCTTCTTCTTCTTCTTCTTCTTCTTCTTCTTCTTCTTCTTCTTCTTATTATTATTATTATTATTATTATTATTTTGTAACCTGATAGTCGTGGCTTCTGTTGATTTTCCTTATTATTTTTAATAATAATTTTTCTATTTTATTGTTATTATTATTGTTGTTGTGTTTTTCGTGACTCAATAATTCAACTATATTTATAATTCATATATCAGTTTTCTTCCTTCATTAATACTTTAGGACTATATGTACTTGATTATGGTTTTTTTTAATCATGAATTGTAAAAAAAAAAATGGAGTGCTCATTGGAATAGTAAATATATAGATTTTAATACTTTAGGACTATATGTACTTGATTATGATTTTTTTAATCATGAATTGTAAAAAAAAAAAAATGGAGTGCTAAGTAAATATATAGATTTTAATTCTATTAATTGTGATTGCAATGAAAATTTAGATTCTTTACAATATAATAATTTTGCTTCATGAAATTCTCGAAGTACCCAACATAATGACATACAAGTTAAAAAGAGAAAGAGAGTTAGAAAAAGGGATAAATTTGGAATGTATGAGGAGAAGTGTACTTTTAAATGATAAAAGGTAACAATTTTCATATTGTTAGACTCACAACAAGAGAAAAATATAAAAACCTATAAAACAAAATAACAATGGTAGGTTAAAGTTGATTTATTAATTAGTAGACATTGTTTTTTTAATATATCATGGAATTTGCATATTTTTCTTTTTTTCATTTCCGTGTAGAAATTATTTGTAGCGAGTTGGGAATGGAAGAGAAGTTTTTTATTTTTAGAACAAAAAAACAAAAAAACAAAAAAAAAACTATTTTTCTCTATAATAATATTAATTATATAATAATAATTCATCGACCCTTTTTAGCATGCAAACAAATTTCTTTTCACTAAATTCGTTGGGTTGGAAGTAGTATTTCATAAAATTTTCAAAATATTCATTTAGAACACATCCCAAAGTTTATTTAAATTTCTCAACTACATATACTTTCGTATAAGATTTGGGGTCAATATGAAATCTCAAATTCATTAGAGAATTGACTTTAACTTAATTTCACGGTTCTTCATCAGTTGGAGGTTGGTGTATGATATTATTGTGGAATTATAGTTACACTAGTTCCCACATCAAATGACTGATAGTAATACTCAATTTCTTTTGAGTATATTATTTTGAATTTAGATTGAGTTGGTTTAATCAATTTATTTTGATAATGAATTTGTATGTCATACTTTGTCACAAAACCTATTTATACAATTTTGTATCGTTCATGAACTTTTATTATCATGAAAATATACAAATGTGCAATCAATGATACATATATTCAAGGTAAGTAGCTTATAAAATCAGTTTGAATAGAATTAAAACATATATGAATGTTTTAATTCATCAAATTCATGATTAACTAGACATATGGGAAAATCATGATCAATCTCTCATCTAATCATGTAAATAATACGATTCTAAATAAGAAATCATCTAAAAGCATAAGTAATACTCCCTCCGTCCGGAAAAGATATGCATGTTTTCCATTTTTGTCCGTACGAAAAAAATAAGCATGTTTCCTTTTTAAAAGTTAAAATACCATAAAAAAAGACTAAAACAACCCTATTTAGTTTACTTTATTTATTGAAATACTAAAAAGTTGAGGGTAAAGTAGGAAAAATAGCAAAAGTTTTATAATTCAAACTACAATCACTTTGTCTACTTAAACTTCATATTTTTGTCTACCCGCCTATCTTTTCCGGACGGAGGGAGTAATAAATTATTCTATGAATAACATTAAAGTATTGCTAAAATTTATTTTCGTCAATATTGTACATAACATCATATGCATATAATCATAGGTAACATATATACATACTTTATATAAGAATGAACAATAATACATACCATACCATATAGCCATATAAATAAATATCTATTAGTTATATTTAATAAATAATAGGGTAATTCGAGATACCTTTAAAGAAATAGACGATTCTTTCATAATTTTACTTTTGTAATAGGTTTGTCCACGATATATTTCTGATGACATAATCCTTCAAATCCGATCTCCACCGTACAGATTTAACCACTATTTTTTTTGAACATTATATCCAAAATTTAGATTCATCCAACGGTTAGATTGTGTGTAATTTAATTTTAAAACAGACTGGCCATACAGTTTTGGGAAACAGGATCAGCCTTGTTCGAAATTTATTATAGAATTTCTCAGACTTCATATTCAAATCTCCACCATTCACATTTAACTTGTATATGTTTGGAATATTATACTCAAGTTTTGGCTTGATCCAACGGTTCGATTTTGAGAAATTATATTTTGAAAAACGCTGCACAGAAAATCCCGAAAACAAAATCTGCTTTGCTCGAAATTATATATATATTTTCACGTATTTCTGAATCCAGTCTCCACCGTTCGGAATGTAGTTTAATAGGTTTTGAAGGTGCTGTAAAAATTGTAACGCGATCCAATGGTTGAAACGTGAGAAAATGATTTTTCAAACTTACAACGCAGTTAGATTATCGACCTACGAAAATTGTATAATTGTTGCATTGGTTATGGAGGCTTATTTGTCGATCACTCTCACAGGTTAGAGTTTCGTGCTGATAACGTGCAAAAGGAAAAGTAGAAAAGAAGAAGATACAAAGGAGCCGATGGAGACAGTTCAGTTACTTATTTACGAAAAACACACTAATTTTGTTTTTTATTCAACAAAATATGTAAATTAATAAAAATTAAAACGCTGCACGATTGAGAAGCCACGTGCCGACGAACGGACGTGGCGTAGAAATTGCAGCATAGCAAAATTATAGCTAGGTACAACACCATCGAAGCGTGAAAAAACTTCGGACTCTGAGTCCCAAAATTTCAGAGAGAGTACAATCAATGGGCGACCCTCAAATCCCCGACCCTAATAAGCCCACCCTGAAACCCTCTACTCCGTCTGAGCCGCCCAAAATCTCCACCGCGGGAGCAGGGTCTTCCCACGCCCCCCACTATCCCAACCCGCCGGAATCGGTGAATCCCGACGCGGCGACGCTCAGGGAACAATGGCGGTTCGCGATCAGGCAGTACAGCAAGTGGTACTCGCACGCGTGGGGCACGGCTATACTGGCCGGCGTCTCGTTCTTCGCTCTCGGTTGGGTTATCAAAGGCTCCAATCCTCTGCCGTCCTTCAAACCGGACAGTTCGAATGGGATTAAATCCTCTCCGTCCAGTAGCGGCGATGATAAAGATAAGGCTGCTGTTGCTGAGGTCCATCAATAAACTCGTTGATCGTGGTAAGTTGGTTTTGGAATTCATTTGCTTCAATTGTTTTTTCGAGGATTGTGATTAGCTGGTTAATTACTGTAATTGTTGATGAGGTGGCGAACTTTGATGCTTTTTCGAATTCATGTTTGGATTAGGGCTTATGCGAATTGGTGATTAAATTCAAAATTAGTCTAAGGCTTAGGTTTGACTGATTATCTGTGTGGTTTGAGGTATAATTTAGGTGCATTCAATTGGATTGGAAAAACTCATGATTAACATGTGGGTATTAATTTTAACATTTCAAATTTTGGTATGTGATATGTTTAACACACACACACATATTGCTGATTGTAAATCCATCTATTTTTGCATTTACCTCCTTCTGGCAAAGTGCAGGTAAATTCAGCTCGGGTTTTTTCAGTGATCAATCCTCCAAAACCAAGATCTTGGTGACCATCAATGGTTTTTTTTACCATCTAGATTAAAAAAAATGGTAGGATAAAAAAAAAAAGGAAAACCTTTTCTTTTCATGTTGGTGTTGATTAAAAGCTTTGTTCTGTAAAGTATGATTTAGAGGGGCATTTGCAAGGTTTATGAGTATATATCCAGCTCTAATATTTTTTAGCTGATGTCATTGTTCTTTTGGTTTTAGTTTAGGCTTGATCTTTTATGGTAAATAAGTAGCTGGAATAGCTATCACTGTATGGATCCATCATGTAAATAATGATATGCACATAGTAAATCAGTTGAATGCAAACAATGCCAACTTCTATCTGCAAAGACTATTACCTTAAATTAATTAACTTGATCAATTTCCAACTTCTACTGTATTTGCAGACACTGTCAACTTGTAATTTCAACTATTTGTTGAAGCATTGCCAAACATTCTTTAAGAGCATATGTCCCATCTTTCTTTCTTTCTTTGTTTCTTAGCTGTGATTATTATTATTATTATTATTATGAATTATTGTTTTGTTTTTTCCATTTGATGAGGGATTCTGTGTTTAATTTTGTTCACGGATGATAAATTTAGAAGACTATTGAATATTGATGGTCAAGCTCCATACCCGTGAAGTAATCCGGGTCTTGGACCATAAATGGATCATATTGCGGGTATGAGTTGAGTTTTTGGGCTCAGGCCATTAAAGTTGGGTTGGGCTAGGGTTGATAAATTTACTCCCACCGCCAGGCCCACACAAAATGCTTTTGTTGATTCTTTAGGGTAGGCTACACCCTATCTCATATAGGGTGAGACTATCGGCACCCATATAATTTCTAGCTGCACCAATATATAATTTATTTATTAAAAGAAATTAAGTGATTTCTACCCCTAGTTTTTTCTTTTGACTTCTACACCCACATCCCCTTTGCCCCCCAACACGCAGAAGACACAAAACACACACATAGAAACTCTGGTGACTGCAGTTCCACCACACCCGCCGTCTGCGGCCAACTTCTTCCTCACTCTCTATTTCACACGTGCACACACAAACCAACACACACACAAAACACATAGGTTACGAAACACGCACACGCACACCCCGGTGACGGTTGATCCACCGCCACCCATACTCTTTTTCACACACACACGTCGTCGCTGTCACCCGGAATACGCCCCCCAGATGTGAAAAAAAAAATGCTGCAACAGACCTAAGGTTTGGGTCTTTTCCGGGCGGCAGCCCAAATTTTTTTTTTCCTGGCAAAAATCTGCAAATTGGATGGCGGAGGGTGCGAGAGGAAGACGATGACGGCGAGAGGAAGATGGTGGATCTAGGGTTTGGTTTCAATTTTTATTTTTTGTTTTGTTTTTTTCAAATTCAAATTCAGCATCGTCGTTGGCTCGCCATTTAGGCCGGTCGGCCAACCAGAGCCGATATTGGATCTCCTTTTCTTTTTTTTCCGTTTTGCTCCTACTGGCTACTCTGAGATTATTTGTGTTTGTTTGAGTGTGTGTGTTTGTCTGAGTTTTAGTGCTGACTGTGTAGGGTTTTGTGTATGTTGTGAGGTGGAATTGTGAGGTGTTGGTTTTGCAGGCTGCCGGTGGCGGAGCTGCTGGAGTGTGTGTGTTGTGTTTTGTGTGTTGGAGGAAGAAAGAGATGGGTGTGTGAAGTAAAAAAATGGGTATACTAGTCAATTTAATATATATATATATATATATATGAGTCCCAAAAAAAAGTTGAAAATAAAATTCTAATCATAATCCTAATTCTAATAATCACTGTTCTTAAAATAAAAATTAGGAAACAAAAAATCAAATTATTTCTTTACCATAATCCTTATTATTATTAATCCCCCCATCCCATTTGATAACTCAATTTCTCATATATTTTGACCTAAAATGATAGCTCTATTTGTTCGTTATAAGTGCATTTAATTATTTTTTTTTCTCTCGTCACACCCTATTTAATGAGAAAATTATCCATCTTCTAAAGTAACTAGTCATCATACGCAAGTGTAAATAAGTGTAAAATAGGAACATTGTGTATTGTTTTGATTTTATGAGGTCTATTAAATAGATTTCTCAATTAATGTGAAATGAGAAACGCACCTATCAACCAAATGGCATGAACTTCTCATGATCCAACTTTGTGCAGGTTATTTTCACCAAAGCTGTGAGAAAAGCTTTTCTTAATCTTCCCTGAAAACCAAGAATGGCAAGCACTGGTAATAATAACACATTTACCATTGTTATGTACCCATGGTTTGCAATGGGCCATCTCACCCCTTACCTTCTCACCGCCAACAAATTTGCCCAAAGGGGCCACAAAATCTTCTTCATTGTCCCACCCAAGGCCCAATCCAGGTTGGCCCACTCAACCCCTACCCAGATCTCATCGAGTTCAGGCCCATTTCCATCCCCCGCGTCGAAGGCCTGCCGGCCCACGCCGAGGCCACCAACGACATCACCATTCAGGAGCAGCAGCTTCTGCGGCACGCCCTTGACCTCACTCGGCCCGAAATCCAATTTTTACTGTGTGATCTCAAGCCCAATTTCATTTTCTTCGATTTGATGGATTGGGTGCCGGGCCTGGCCCGCCGCCTGCAAATCAAGTCCGTCCACTACAGCGTCGTAAGCCCCGCGTCCATGGGCTTCTTGTTTGCCGAAGGCCCATTAACGGAGGGCGGCCCGCCAGGTTATCCGTCGTCTATTAAGCTCTACAGGCACACTGATCGTGCTTTTAAGTACTTCGAGACGAGAAAGGAAATTGGCAGCGGTTTAACGATGAAGCAACGCTTGATGACTTCAATTTGCGAGTGTGATGCAATTGGATTCAAGACTTGTAGAGAAATTGAAGGCCCTTACTGTCAATTTCTCGAAAACAAGCTCAATAAACCAATTCTACTCGCGGGCCCGATGGTACCAAAACCACGATCCTCAACCCTGGACAAAATCTGGGCTAATTGGTTGGTCAAGTTCAAACCCGAAACCGTGGTTTTCTGCTGTTTCGGCAGCGAAGCAGTTTTGAGCAAAGATCAATTTGAAGAGCTTCTACTAGGGTTTGAGCTCACGAATTTCCCGTTCTTGATCGCATTAAGGCCGCCTATGGAATTCGACACAATAGAAGAAGCTATGCCAATTGGATTCAAAGAGAGAACTAAAGAAAGAGGGATTGTTCACGGTGGATGGGTCCCACAACAGCTGATATTAAAACACCCCTCGGTCGGGACTTTCGTCACGCATTGCGGGTACGGGTCGATGTGGGAGGGTTTGATGAGCCACTGTCGATTAGTGGTGTTGCCGCATGTAGCTGATCAGTACATTCACGCGAGACTGATGAGTGCGGATCTGAGAGTTGCCGTGGAAGTTGAGAAAGGAGACGAAGACGGGTTGTTCACCAAGGAAGGTGTTTGTAGGGCTATAATGGCAGTCATGGCCGACGATAGTTGGATCGGAAAAGAGGTGAGGGAGAATCATGATAAGTGGACCAAGTTTTTGTCGAGCGACGGGCTTGAGGATGCTTGCTTTAATAATTTTGTTGACGATCTTTGTACCCTTAACTAGTAATAAATTTGGATAAAGGAAGAACAAGTATGTTCATTCGTCCCAGTAAAGATGGGCATTAATTACTTATCAACGAAATGATTTTAAACCAGAATTTAGTTGTATCTTCGTATATAAAACAAAATGCTAATGACTTGGATAAAGCACAAAGGCAAGTAAAATGTCTTCTTCTGAATACAATAACATGTTGGATATAGAAAAATGAAAATGGGGCGAACATTGTTTTCACAGCAGGACAAAGCAGTGTATATATTGTTCCGGCGCACTGAAGTAAAAATCATTTCATATACCAAATAACCTGTTTTCAACACCCATTATTCCAAACGTGAAATCATTTGCGAGCTTCGGTCTTCTTTTGTTCTTTGGCTACAACAAGGAAAAAAGCATACATACAATAAACGAACAAACCAAACCAAAACCTGTTGGAGGAATATAAATGAATCTAAGTAGGTTACCAGCTTTCTCCTCTTCGCGTTTCTTAGCAGCTTCAGCTCTTTGTTGTCTTATAAGAGCCAAACGTTCTGTAAAATTGAGAAGAAAATACACAATATTACATCAAAAGGCCTCTTAGTTGAACAATAATAAGACATTTCAAATTTGATCAATAATTAGCTGTCAAGAATTACATTTACTGATCGTCTAACAAAAAGATGTACTCCCTTCATCCCCAAAACATAGGTTTACGGTTATTCACACAGTTTAATGTTGGTTAATATAGTTTTAAGTGTTGTCTTCTCCATCTATGCCCCTATGATTAATTGATTGTTCATTTGTCTACTCAGTTTCCGTTAAAAGTTCGTCTAGGTAAATGGAATAGTCTGATTTTAATATAATTAAATAGGGTATACATGGAAATGAAAATTTAACTACATATTAAATCCAGTAACAAGTCTTTTTGGGACGGAGTAAGTAATAATTATAGCATTAATCAAAGACCCACATATAGTGTCAAATAAATGAGTGTGAGCAAATTTCTGAAGCAGATTTCAATTTTAGGTACCTAAATCTTTCTTTGCTTGATCGGTCTTTCCTTGTTCTTGCAGCCTCATATACCTTTCATGAGCTCTCTGCTTTTCTATCTCCTCTCTAAACAAAACAGAACAAAAGAAAATTAACAATCAGAAAGGGATAAAGATCAAAAAGAAAATAATTGAAATATCGTGTGTTTCTTAAATTATTTTCCTACACTTAAGAAAATACTCAAAAAACAATAAAAAATTGAAGGGAAATATTTTAAGTTTAAGAAGAGAAAAAAGTTTATGATTGTTTCTTACAAATCTAATGCTGCAATTACAACAACAATAACAAGAGAAAAAGGGACAGAAGGGTAAACAAGACGAGCACTCACGAACCTTTCACGTCTTGAAAGCTCAGTTGTTTTCTCGAGCTGCAAAAATAAGCAACACACAAATGATTACACAAAAACAAAAGGCTATTAAACAGGCAACTAGCTTTAACTTAAGTAACTACTTACATCAACATCACGTGCTTTCAAGTTCTTTGGCTTTGCCAGATTGGGATTGTCAATTTGAATAACTCCCTGGGTACCTTTTGCTTTCTGTAAGCAGCATTAGCACATTTAGTTGCAGAGCCATTTTCTAGAAAAGCCAAATTGAATTCACACACACACATAAAAAATAAAAATATACTCACTTCAGATTCATCATCAACTTCCTCTTCAGACTCCACATCAGATATTTCATCTTCTTCCACATCAGCTACCTCCTGATAGCAAAACAACAACAAGAATAATAATTAAAAAAGGGGGAAAGAAAATGCTGCAATTACAATAATGACAGGACATATTAGATTCTTCTCAATTAAAAATTCTATTTTCAAATAAATCTACTAAGGAAACTGATTAGAGAACCCTCACCAGCTCTCAACATAACTATAATCATAATCTATCAATCAATAGAAAAAATGTTGGTAAATTAAAAGGCTTCCTACCAATACATTTCATAATAAAGCTAAAATTCCCAAACCCTAAATATCAATGTTGCAAGTTTACTACGTAAAAAGTATATCAATTGTTTACTACCATAATTGTGGAAAATTGAAAAAGAAAGGTACCTTTTTGAAGGTGCGAGGACGAGAAGAGGTACCAGCCACTGAATTTACAACCAAAAGTAAAACAAAATGAGGCTTTGTTGGTTAGATATATTACGATAAACAAGAATTCGAAATGGACCGAGCATCAAAACAAATAACCAAATTCAATTAAATTCTGATCAATAAGAAACTATCAGAGAGGCATATATTTCCTTTTGTTACGTCTTTGCAACAATAACTGATGATCTTCCTCAATTTTAGAGCCCATAAAATTCATTTCAATATGAAACTGCAGGAAGCAGATATGCTGGATAAATATTTACACGTTTTGCTGTTTATATCTACAAACTTGTAACTAAAACCCAAATCATCACGACGTTAATAAATGGGCAAATCTGGGGCTCCCAGTTATTTCTAAACCAGCGACCACAAATACTAATCAGAAATATTTTATCCTAAGATAATTGAGCTCAATAAATCATGAAAAAAAATTCATTTGCAATCAAAGCAAAAATAACCAATAAACACGCATCATTTCAACAAACTTCCCACCATCAAAAATACAGATCCTGAGTGGCGATTGGATCCTAAATAAACGCTAAGCCATCGGAATTCGGAAACTTACACATCTCTTCGGGGGTGGAGAAATGGCGGCGGCCGGTGGGCTTGCCCTTGAACTTGCCTCTTCCCATCTCACTGTCTAACCCTCTCTGGGCTCTGCGTATTAATTAAAAAAGAGAAAATGAATTCAAGAAAGAAGCAGATTCGAGTATTTTGTTTTTCCTACGGGCTCCTTTCTTGAATCAGATTCCCCCTTTTGTCTAAACCCTATATGGGCAATGTGTATCTATTGTGAGATATAATAATTAAACGGCTGCGTATTGTGGAGAGAGAAAGTATGGGCCGCGTGTATTATGGGGAGAGAGAGGCTGTGGGCTTGATTGTTCAGTTCACTCTGGATTTTTTCAATATATAATAGTTTTTTTTCACTCATGCGATGAACGGGGTACAAAGTTAAATATAAAAATGCAAGTTGTATTAATATTATTTTTATTATTATTTAATATGTGGAGAAATAAATAAATAGAGAGATGAAAGTTAAATATAGAAATGCAAATTGTATTAATAAAAAAAAAAAAAAAACGGCCCCAGCCCGCCACCACGCCACCCAGCCCGTCGCCGCTGCTCGCCGCCTGCCGTTCTGTTCCGAGGCGAAAAGCGCCGCCAAGGAAAGCCGCGCGCCCGTCCCAGCCCATCGCCATTCACTCGCCAAGTCCCCGTCGTTCCTTCGTCGTTCGTTTGTGTTTGTTTGATTTAATTATAATTTTTGATTTTAGGGATTGTTGTACATTTGGGGTTGATTTTATGAATTATTGTGTAATGAGGGTTGGTTTTAAGGGATTGTTGTATATTAGGGTTAATTTTATGA